>PVIJ01005944.1:57500-97687 GCA_004024925.1 Scalopus aquaticus | reverse complement strand
ATTTTTCTTTTTCTTTCTGGCTTATTTCACTGAGTATGATTCCCTCTAATTCCATCCATGTCGCTGCAAATTGCATGTGTTTATCTTCTTTCCATGATGAATAGTATTCCATTGTGTATATGTACCACATCTTCTTGATCCAATCATCTATTTTTGGACATCTGGGTTGCTTCCATACCTTTGCTATTGTGAATAGTGCTGCAATGAACTTACGGGTGCATGTATCCTTTCGGATTAGTGTTTTTGTGTCCTTTGGGTAAATTCCCAAAAGTGGTATTGCTGGGTCGTATGGGAGCTCCATGTTTAGCAGTTTGAGGAATCGCCATACAGCTTTCCATAGTGGTTGGTTTTGGGTATTTTTTGAAAGATCTATGACCAATACAATAAAGAACATGAAGTTCTGAAGTGAGATGTGTAGAATAAATGTCAAAAAGGTTTTTTCAAAATGTCTCCCTTTCAATTTTTATCCTTGTTATAACAATTTGGGAGGTGATAGCATTGTTAGCTAAGATAAACAAAGTGATCCATTTTACTTAGTATTTCTTAGGGTGAACTTAATCAATGCCAAGTATCTTAAAGACTGAAATAAACAGAATCATCTAAATCCTTGTGTAGTTCAGCTGAAAGTAGAATTGTTTGCTATTTGTTATTTTGAGAGATGCAATGATATTTGACAAACCTAGTTAAGGCTTCTGATAGTCAATGTCTATGACATGAACTTGAGTTTAAAGAGAGCATTCTTAATAAAAAGAAATGGATATACCCTCCATAATTATGAGACCTGAGTTATGAGAACAAGAAATTGCATCAGGAACAATTTTATATTATCACAAAAAAACAAATGCATTCTTGTCTTAACAGAAATCATGACTTCAGAATTTGAAAAAAGACAACAAAAAAGGAAATATCAAATGATTATAATACAACACCTGAAATTAAAACAAAGAGCAAAGTTTATTCTACATATTATATTAATTAAACCACTAAAAACATTCAGTTCAGACATGATGCCTTTCCTCTATATAACACAGGTCCAATATTTCCAAGAATAAATTTTTCATCGGGCACTGCACCCTGTGCTTCATAAACTCTCTACAGATGTGCCTTCCAACTCAGATTATACTCATATCTATCTATATTTTATTAAGGTTCACAGAAGTGAGTGAAAAGAAGAAAAGGCCTAGAGACTGCAATTTTATCACTAAGATGGGGCTAGTTCCATATCACAAATTATTTGACTGACAAGCCTTAGGATTCCAGCTTTGGAAAATCTATCTTAGATCCCAGAAGGCATTATTCTCAGGGACTTGTAAATGGTTTATTTTTAACTACACTTAAAAACCTGTCTGGTTCAGAACATGGAAAACCATGAAAACTGCGAATTTTATATTCTTTAACTGATGTAACCTTATTACATCAGTTTTTAAAATGTATTATTTATTTATTTATTATTTGTCTTTAAGCATCCTTATTTATTTTTTACAATGCAGGATTTCTCCTCTGGATTTTGTGATATGCATAATAGCTCAGTTCAAAAAGAATTCATTATAAATGAAGATCATGAATACTCAAAATGATTATACTGGGCATGTGGGGAACATCAGGTACTATACATATAGTACCTTATCAGGAGACAAACACATTTCATACTTAAAGAAAAGGGACTTTGATGCATGGATTTTGCTCACACAATTCATGGAAGAACTTATAATTTAAACAGGGATCCAGGGGACCACTCGCATAAGTAACAACATGTACATACCTCAACCACTAAAAAAGAAAATCAGAAGGAAGAGCTATTATAATTGGAGCCCAAAGGCTGTAGTTAACAAGAGGAAACTGTGAGGCAAGGGAGTTTGGTGAGAGCCAGCCAGAGATGCTGCTCACATAGAGAGAAACACACATCACTTTCCAATCTCTCATCAATTTTTCCCATCGGAACAATCTAGCAGGACTCAACTGACAGGGATGCCTGGGAAATAGCCCTACTGCAATCAGCCCCTCTGCAATAAACTCTAGAGCAGAGGAATGAAAAGAATATTATCAGGCGCTCAGGTCCAGGACGGCATAGTCATCTCAGTACTCATTTCCTTTCCTTTTTTTCATTTAATTATCATCATAAGCCTTTGTGCTTCTGCCTAATATAGAATAGTGATCCCTCATATGCATAAAAGATATCGCAGCTTCTATCCAGTAAGAATCCCAACAATCTTGTAACCATTTCTAAGCATATGCCAAGTGAACTATATTTTCAAGTGACTTTTCATGAACTAGTGATGACCTCTAAGCTAAATATCAAGTCAAAACTAACCAATACTCTTCAAACAAAGTAACAGAGGGAGTAGAGGTAAAATTATATAATCACCTAGCTGCTATAGCACTCAGATTTAAAATTTAAGAGAGTTACACTTGATATATAGTATTTCCTTTTGCACCCTCATATCACTTAAGTCCTGTTTTCAGTCATATCTCAGCTAATTGTTTCTTAATCTGGTAAACCATTCATAAAATAACTGAATTTCCCTCAACTCTGAGATAATCAAAATCCATAGAAAAATTTTACAGTATATATGTTTATTTTTGACTATTTTATTGTTTTGTGATTTCATATTAATCCTATAATAAATTAAATCAATAATCTACAAATGCCTACCCCCAAACACCTATTACGATTTTGATTGGATTGCATTCAATTTATAGATTAGGGCAGAACTAATATCTTTCCAAAGATTTGAATCTTTGAGAATATATGTGCTATATCTTGCACATACAGCAATCTTGCACATTTTCCAAACATAAGTATGTTTGGCTGATTAGAGCCACTGAACAGCTGTGAAATAAAATATAAATTATTAGAAATTGTCTAAAGTAAAAAGTTTGTTTAAAAAGTGTGCAATTTTAAAATTATCATTTAATGAACAGTGGCTAGTTTACATCTAGGATTTTTTTAAAAGATTTATTTATTTATTTATGCATACAAGCTGGGGTACAGGCCAGAGGCATGGGGTGGTGAGAGGGTTCACCAGAGACAGAGTGGGGAGCAGAACAGGCAGATTGACTGAAGTACACTGCTGAGGGGAGCAGCAGGCGAGGCAGGAGAGATCTGCCACATCAGGTGGCAGGCATCAAATTCATGTTGCCGCTGCCTACAGCTCCACAGCGCAGCACTTAACCGCTGCGCCACCACGGAGGCCCCACATCTAGGACTGTATTAACAAAACATTTTAGCTAGTTGTAGCTCTGTGAGATACATTACTAAATGTGATGTTCATTCTCTAGCTATCTTCTAGGTACTGAGAGAGTGCTATTGAGCAGTTTGATTATATTTAGTATTAGACATTTGACAGTGGGTGTTATTTTCACATATATAACCATACAGAAGACCTATCTGATATCATTATCACTCAGCAGTAATACTTTATTTTTTAAAACTATATACCATTTTGTTCATTAGAACAGTTAAAAGTATATATTTTGATTATAAAACTGTTAATTTTATCCTCAGAAGAAAAATATGAAAGTTGCAGAGACTATTAGTAATCACGGTTTTAGCAGCCAAACCAGGCACACATTTCATTATTGCTGAGATATTAAATGCTGTAATCGTAAAAGAAAAAAATGTTGAAACAAAATTTCAAATATGTTAAAATAAGCTACATGATATCAAAGACACAAATTGTGTAAAGGTAAACATTAACTATTATGTGACCATAGATGAAACCAATGATCTTTAGTGATGCAATTAGCTGTTGATGTATGTAAAGTGTGTGTGTATGCACATATGCAAGTGTGTGTACATGTAAATTACTCTATAAATCATTATCACAGAGAAGATGAGACTAGAAAAATTAGTTGGAAAAAAGAAATAAAATATGAGTTAGGACCGATATTGATGGACATCCACCTGTGAGCACAGAAAGGAAGTTTTTTCATATGCAAATAGAAATTGAAAGTACTGAGCAATCCCCACTATGCTTTATTGTAATGAAAAAGTGATTATCAATAATATGTTGCTTGTTCTTAACTTAGTGCTGATTATGATATTAAAATCATGATTTTGGACAAATCTCTATCAGTTGAAAATTAGCTTTTCATTGTTTTCTGACTTTTAATAAACTGTATTCATCTTAATAATGCTTTTCTACATTGAAGTAGAATTACTGTTAATGATTGTGGGCTAATGTTGTTTTAATTTTATTTTTGTCCTGTATATTTATTATATATGATTAGAGTTCATGACATTGGTAAATTCAATAGAGAGAAAAATTTAAGTTTCTAACATATTACTAAACTAAAAAGGTCCAGAAATATCTATCTCCTATTATAAATATTCATATTCTTTTACCTCAGATAAAAGTGTCACGATTTTTAATATTAAGAATGATATTTCAGTGTTTTTGTGGAAAGCCATACTGTACAGATGATTTAATCACAGAGAACCAGTCACTTTTTTAACATTTGAAATGTTAGTTATTATGATTTGGAAAGCAAACATATAAAATGTCATTGGTATATTTAATAACTATATCCATAAAAAATATTTTTCATAGTTTTATTTAACCAAAGGTAGTCATTGAATTGTTACTTCAAAACCAGTAAATATGTAAGTCTCAAAATGACTACTCATCTGCTGGAGCATTGAACATTTGCAGTGTGCAATAGTAGATATTAAAAATATCAGTAGATTCACTCAACTTTTCTAAAATTATAATTGAAATCACATGGTCAAAGTTTCAATATCTCTAGGTAAAACACCTTGAGCATAAACCATACATATTTTGAGTACACAATTATTTTATATAAAATATTAAGTAGGGGCCTCCCCGGTGGCGCTGCGGTTAGGTGCTGCGCTGTGGAGCTGTTGGCAGCGGCGACACGAGTTCGACGCCCGGCCAGGGAGATTCCCACATGGCGTGGCAGACCTCTCCTGCCTCGCCCACTGCTCCCCTCAGCAGTGTATTTCGGATCTGCCTGTTCTGCTCCCCACTCTGTCTCTGGTGAACCCTCTCGCCGCCCGACGCCTCTGGCCTGTACCCCAGCTTGTATGTATAAATAAAAAATAAATCTTTAAAAAAATATTAAGTAGAAGACTGAGGAATATTTAAAAGATTAAGGTTGTTATTTTCAATTATATTTGCATTCATGACTTACTATTTATTAATTAAAGTGAATTTGGTTAGATTATTGGCAAGAAGATAGCCTTGGTCATTCTTCTAACTTTCTACTTAACTCTAAACTGTTTAGTATTTAACTGGTGTCTTTTAAAATTTCAGATTATTGAATATTTGTCATAGGCATTTTTATTTATTCACTACAAGTTTTTTGAGAAATTTTGGTTTGTTAAAATATGAAACAGCTCAGTATATATTATCATGTTAGTATCATTTGGCTACCTCACTTGTATATAAATGTCTTGACTTCATAACAGAAAAAGTGAGTTTTTGTGCTATGAAGTTAACCTTATATGACATTTTGGGAATATAAATTTTATGACTCTAACAAATTCATTTCCAAGAAGCAATGCAAAGTAAGTTGACAAGTGAGAAATCTCTTCATAATTTCTAGGTCCATATTCAATCCAAATATCTTAAATTGCCTGACAAAACTGTCAAACTCTTCCTGACATTCCATATGAATGGTAATTATAAGTTAGGATATTCTAATTTATTATCTGTAATGAGAAAGCAAAGAAACCTAATAAAGGTCAAACCGGATGAAATGTTTTAAGTTATTCATCAACAATGTAGATCAAGAGAGTCTGGAAAAGATTACAAACAATATTAACTGTCTCATCTGTTGAAACTATTAATAGTTGTTCTCCATTGTTATACTTTATTTTTACAACTTAGACATTGTGGTGGTATTTTGAAATTAAAGAATCTTGTAGTCTGCTTTTATATCAAATCCCTGTTAGACTTTTGAGAACTGCAGAAACCATGCAAAATACTAGGCTAAAGGTTAAATTAGGAGAAAACAGCAACTATAAGATGCATTGTAGATGGAATAGCATAAACATATTTACAAATTGAGAGAGAGAGATCATTAAAAGGTGGGGGGGACTGGGGTGTGCTCATTGACAGATAAGAGGGATCAGGATTGGTGCATTCCCCAGAGATTAGAATTCACCACAGAAAAGGATGAAAGAAAATTGTTGAGAGATTTTCTTGTTAATTTAATTTTCTATGTTAGGATGGATTCTGAACTAAGTGCACATACAGCAACATAAGTGCTGTGGATGTTTGGAAAACAACTCCGACATGACCGTGACTGAGAGTTGTTGAAGAACAAGGAAGGAGTAATAGGCAGTTGTAAAAGGTCAGGGGGGTTAGAGATTTTCTCTAATAGTTATAAGTTGAAAGGGTACAGGAAAAAGAAAAGCAAATGGAGTCCTGTTTCAGAATTTAAGGAAATCTGTAAACATTCAAGTCAAATTGTGAATTATCTTTTAAATACATTTTTGTGTGTTTTTTCTAATCAATAGTGGTTTTTAATATAATGTATTTTGGATCCAGATTAAACATGATTACTAAACCAAATGAATTGTCCACATTGATAAATTAACTTTTTTTTTATATTCTGCTGACAAAAATATGTTAAAAGTGTATTTCTGATCTGCCTGTTCTGCTACCTGCTCTGTCTCTGGTGAGCCCTTTCGCCACCCCACGCCTCTGGCCTGTACCCCAGCTTGTATGTATAAATAAAAAATAAATCTTTAAAAAATAAATAAATAAAAGTAAGCTTATCTTTGTTTTTTGGTGTTGCTGTTATTATTTTCTCCTCCTGACCTCTTATTAGGTTCCCCTATATTCCTCCTATAAGTGAAGCCATTCGGTATGTTTTCTTTTTTCTTCTGGCTTATTTCCATAAATGAGAAACATTCAGTGAGGGAGAGGGAGAATAAGGGTTCAAAAAGGGGGGAGAAAAGAGCACAAGGGACTCTGGTGATGATTTACAGGTGAATTGGTGGTGGGTAACCCATGGGGAATACACAATAATGTGAAAAGAGAAATAAAAAGAAAACACTTAAAAATAAACAAAAGACTTATGATCTTAATTCACAGTTAAAATTTTAAAAAGTAAGCTTATCAAGCATAGATTAGGTCATTTTAGGCAGCAGCACTCCACTTTCATAGATAGCAAATTTGTTATATAAAGATTTGTGTTCTGTAACCATGAGTCAAATCTTCAAGTTCCGTTAAGATACAAAGCATAATTTTAGCATAAAATAAATTTTTTATTTAGTGAACAATTGAAGATATTTTCAAATGATTAGAAAAGCTGATTTTTGTTTATGAGATGTCAAGATACAGTCATAATTGGTGATATTTATCTGTATATCAGCAATTAATAGCATTGAATGGTTGTATTTAGTTAAATACAGTAGTGTATGAATAAAATAGATCTTTTGCTTGGATTTTTATATACAAACAAGTTGTGAAGATATATAATCACACAGCTGATTCTATCATTAACATAATTAAAATTAGTAGATTTTGAAACGACCGTACTTACTATTAAACACAGATCATGAAATTTACCAGAAAGCCCTATTGATATTTTGATCTCAGATTATATATACATAGTTTTTATAATCCATGACCAAAATACTGTGAGAGTATAAATTCCTTAAAAGAAAGAAGCACGCTCTTATACCATCATATCCCTTGAATCATACATTATAATGCTAACCAGATGAACATTACTAAAAAATAAGGGAACAGACACATTATGTTCCTTCCCTGTCACACTTGATACACCTGTGCAAAATTAAAATCAGTAATACTGACATAAATATTTCCAAAAGGTCTAAACTATTTTAGCAAATTGAAAATCTCTTCCTCAGCTTTATCATTAAAATATAGGAAATATTCCAAAGAGATTTTCATGTGTATGTGTTTCCCCTATACCTGTTGTTAGTGAACCGATTTTAATTATCTTTTTAAAATAGCCATTGACTCCTACTCAGACACCCTAACTGTCATTCATAAATTATACCATTTAGGGTCTCATTCTACAGATCATGATTCATTTCTCCAATTAAACTTGTAGAGCTGACAATTTTGCTGCTGGAAAACAGCCAAGATAGGAATGTTATGGAGGGAAAAACAAAATGCTTGTATTTTTTCTTTAGCACTAAAAAGAAAGAAAAAGGATTGGGATAGACACACCCCAGGGAGGACACTATGCAAGTAGGTAGGATGCATCCAAAATTTACTGTGCAAATATTGTTCCAGGGCAGAGAGAGGGGCACTTCAGAACCCCCAAACGTGCCTGCTCTAAGTAGGTTCCGCCATCTGCCACATCAAGACAAAACATATAAGACCTTTAATGGAAAGGAACTTTAATACAATTAGTATGCAATACAGAAAAGACAAATATAGTTTCCAAATCAGGCACCCAAAGTTACCCATTCCCTCTTGGGTAAAAGTCTACCCAAACAGGACTTGCCCAAAGCAAGGCCCAACAGCCTGCCACAAGTCTAAAGCACCTTCTGGCAGGGACCCATAGAAAAGGGTCAGAAACAGTCAGACAAATCTGGGAGGAAAGGAGCAAAATCAAAATCAAGATAAAAGCTGCTATTATTTGTCTCCCTATAGGTCTCTAACCCACAGCTGTTTGAACAGTCCAGGACCAAGAAACAAGAGCAGTGTCTTCACGTGTCTCTCTGCTCCATGTGCCTCCTCCAGGTCTCCTTCTGGCTCTCCACCCTGCTTCCGTCCTTCTCCAGTCTCCTCGCCAGCTTCTCATTCTCCCTGTTCAGCTCTACCCTCCCTTGGGTAGGGCAGGGAACTTGGATCTTCCCCTTTTCCTGGGGACCATCCTGTTAAAATATTGCAAGATACTCACTGTGACAAAGTTCAGGAAAGCAGAGATTAGAAAAAAGATCAGAAAATCACGGTGATTTTCTAATAAAATCACAGTATGCCTGTGAACTGTGATGATGCCTGAACAGTCGGGAGAATCTGAGTCAAGTTACTCTGGTATAGTGTGATTGAGTTACTTCCACATCTTAGTATAGTTAATGCCTATGCCCAATGTCTAGCTGGCTTTGCCTGGTACATACTAGTTTTTCAATTCGTATTGCTACAGGGATGTATGATTTAAATAGATCGATACCAGCACACAGTGTGACTTGGCATTATTCATGATTCTAAAGATAGAAATATTAATAAAAATAAAATTTACATTACAAAGAACATAGACTGAACAATTTACTAAGACTTATATGGTGTTCAGATTAATAGCACAGCTAATAGAGAACGCTTAAAATCACATAAATGTCAGACCATATATGCTACCACTGCATTTAAAATTTCTAGATATCTTAAACTGAGAACATTTAAATAACCTATTGTGTACTTATTAACTTATGTGTTAGCTACCTTTAAACATCTAAATGGCGCCTCTGAATGAGAGAAAATATGACTAAGAAATAGTGGCTAAAAAGGACTTTGTAACATAAGGAAAGCATTTCTTCAAAATTTGAATTTAACATCGGTTTACCAAAAATACAGCAAGCTAGGTAACTTATTAATATTTGAAAAGGTCTCAAATATTAAACATCTGTTCAAATGCCAAAAAAAAGAAGAATTGATGGTACCTGACTGATTAGAGCCTCTAAGCAGATGTGAAATAAAATAAAAAGTACTAGAAATTGTCCAAAGTAAAAAGTTTGTCTAAAAGGTCTACAATTTTAAAATTTAATATTCAGAGACTATTTGACATCTAAGATTTTATTAGCAATACATTTTAGCTGGATGTAACTCTGTTTGTGAGATACCGTTAGTAGACATGATGCAATGTCCAGTCTCTGGATATCTTCTAGGTACCGTGAGAGTACTGTTGAGCACTTTGATTACATTTAATGTTAAAGACATTTGACAGTGCATATTATTTTCACATATATAGCCATAAAGAGGATCTATCTGACATCATTATTACCCAAATGGACTCTTTCTGATTTCAAGGTAGAGGATTAACTCATTCTGAGTATCATCTATATTTCTGTGAGTGAATCACAAGACAGTATTTTCAGGCTTTTCTATCACCCAAGAACCAGCCATCAGTCTAGCTGCTTTCTTGTTATATTAAAACTATGAACTCTGCACAGCAAAAGCAATACTGCAAAGGAAGTATATAGCAATATAGGCCCACATCAAGAAACAAGAGAAAGATCAGATAAATCATCTTATCCCTCAGCTTAAGGAACCAGAAAAAGATAAACAGTAGAAGGAAAGAAGTAATAAAAATTAGAGCAGTAAATGGAGTTCTTTCTACCCCATCTCCTCCCATAAGGACAATCTCCTCCATGAGGAAAATGTATTTGTTTTGTCAACTGTGTATTATTATCAGCTAGCACAGGGTATCATATATTGCAGATGCTGATAAATGTTGAATTTATGAACTATAAATATTTAATTTTAGAAATAAAAAAATAACCTCAAATCACCAGATGCTAGGAAAAATAACCCTCAAATCACCAGATGATATTTTGGTATCTCCCCTAAGTTTTAAGGTTGGAAAAGGTTAAAATAGTCAATACTCTTTAAGTATGCCAAGATGACTGATTTGAGGGCCTTGACTCAGTTCTGGAGAATACACTTCCAAACTGGAAGAAGGATATGGAAGATTGATTGAGAAATATAACCAGGTGAAATTAATAAAGATTTGACATAATTCTTAAAAATCTGAAGAAAAAAGTTGACTAAAGAAAGAAAATATTCAGAAAAAATAAATTTAAGAATTTAAGAGTTGAATATTGATTAATCCTCTTGGCTATATGAGGGTGGAATGGTACTTCTGCCTAATAATAAAATTTAATCTATCAAATTGTAAATCAGATGAAAAATACTCAATGAGAAGCTGTTGCAGAGGAAGTAGTGTTTTATTTTGTGTGGTATTGGGGGAAAACAATTAAAAACCAAATCTCCCAGCCCAAGAATCCATTCCCTAAAAGTAGAGAAGAAAGAAAACAATTTTATTATGAGTCAACATTAAACCACAATGTGAAGCTTATCACAGGCAACCTGCTAAGACAAGGCAAAGATGGAAGGAACTCTCAACCTTTTATATAACCAGGAAGATGCAATCCCAATACATGTTCTAAAGATAAGTAATTAGGCCCTAAATAAGAGAATGTCATGGCACTATTTTCCACATAACATTCATCCTAATTTCAATTAGTTATTGAAGTCTCCACCTATTAGCTAATTGGTCTCATACAAAGGCAAGTAAACTTGTCATATCTCTATGACAGAGAGAGCCCTGCAAATTGTAGTTAGGCAGCTGCTTTAGTTAGTCTCCCATCCTCTCACAGAACTGGGAAGAGAGGGATGTTATTTTCCTTGATAATTGCATTTCAAAAAGATGGTTCCTAGGTTCTTGAAAAAGAAATTCTTGGATCTTTAAGTTAAAGTACTTATTTAGCTTTTATACAGGCTTATATACGTTTTGGAGACTGGCAAAGAACTTACAATGACAATTTCCCTGAAGCATATACTATAAGGAAAGGGAGAGGGGATGTCTCTTCCTTTATTTTCAACAGAGAAAATTCAACCTATTTTTAAAAATTTATACTTGCCCTTCCAATGGAAATGCCTGTATTGCTATTCACCTACTGTTAATAATGATTCTTTCTGAGTATTGACATATGCAATTTGGGGAAGGTAGTTTAAATATTTCTACTTTTCTCTATATGTGCTTGACTGAAAACATGAGCGTATATCATTTTAATGATAAATAGTGGCATCAAACTTATAACAACCTGTTTCTTATCTGAAATTTACAGAAGCAAAATCTTGGCGATAAATGCTGCAAATCTGACTTTTTTCAGCAACCTTCAAAGATAATTGTCTTGGACCCTAAACTTTGGAACTTAGGAGATCATATTTTATTAAGTAACTTGTTAAATCATTCATTTACTGAACAGGCATTGTTTTTAAATCCTATTTTACAAGAACTATACTAGATGATAGGTGTCTCGTAAAACAATTAATATGCAGTTTCCAGATCTTAAAGCATCCACAATCCGATATTGGAAACAGGCAGAAAAAAGGAACTTGTTAAAATATACACTGATGTTTTAATAAATATTTGGGCATATTCTCAAGGGGCTACGTAAAAACTCACTCTAAGAGAGTAAGAAATGCATCAGAGAAAAGTTTTCCTTTGGATTATGAAGAAAAGGATAGAAGTTTGCCAGGTATGTATAGAAAGAAATGAACATGCATAGTAAGTAAATGAACCCAAAGAAACTCATGGGATGCTATTTTAACATCCTTTTCTCTAAATTTTCAATTACTTACAGAAAATTCAAGAACGAGATGAAACAGGTCAAAGCATTATTTCTACTTGTGATTGTATTTAAAAAGTATATTTTAAATATAACTAATTGCATTTACATATACCTAAGTTGTTTTAATTAGAACTTCATTGTGTGGGCTCTGAATAATTCTCTGTCATTTCCTAAAGTCTTGAGAACAAGAACCCTTAAAGTTGCGGAATGATGAACTTCTGTGAATTGAGTTCAATAAATCTTATGGCTATGGTTTTGGTGTTCTACAGGACAATATTCATTGATCATTGAGTATGTCACATTAATTAATAGAAAGGTCAAGACAAAAGTTTAATTGTTGCCATTTGATGATTTTAGACATAGAGCTAGAGGCACTTAACATTTTTGGATGATGTATTAAATAAGTTTTTCCCTTTATTTTCTTTTTTCCTTTCTTCCTTCCTTCTTTCTTTCTCCGTTCCTTATTTCCTTCCTTCCTTTTTGGTTTGGATAACCATTTTTTTTGTTTAAATATTTCAAGAAAATATACTTTCTCTTGTATATTTGCTACTTGGAGAATAAATAAAAAATAGCCCATATGTAAAAATTTTGCTAAGCAATGATTTTTTTTTGCCAGTAAAATCACGGTGTCAGACAAAAGAGATATTTGTTAAAATACCTTATTTGTATTTTTCCAATAAACTTGGATATATAAGATGTTTATATTCCCTATAGTGTACCATAAAATCATATGCTATATAACTGATATAACATGAAAATAAAAATTTATAATATCTGGTAACTGCATGGAATGGTTTAGCATTATCCCATATATTGTTATGGTTGTATAATTCTTATTTTCATATAGTATTCAAGTTTTTAAATCAATTTTACAATGATCCCTGCTACTTTCAGCAACAGCAAAATAAATTCACACATACAGAAAGAATGTGAATGGAAAAATAAAATGCATTATTATAATGCATTAAAATTAGCAAAAGGATAATGCAATCTCAGTTACTCCCTTTGATAAAATGTGATGATAAAGACATATCAAGCTGAGCCAATATTGAAATTTTCAGAAAAAAAAAACCAAAAACTAGTCATTCCAAATTTCACATTACTGTGGAGAACACTAAGAATGACTTATTTGGATACATAGAAATAAAAAGAAATTTAAAACATGAAAATGTTTTTGTTTTAAAATAAGCTTATCGAGGGGGCCTCCCTGGTGGAGCAATGGTTAAGTGCTGCGCTGTGGAGCTGTAGGCAGCAGCGATGCAAGTTCAACACTCAGCCAGGGAGATTCCCACATGGTGCGGCAGACCTCTCCTGCCTCGCCTGCTGCTCCCCTCAGCAGTGTATTTCCATTGATCTGCCTGTGCTGCTCCCCACTTTGTCTCTGGTGAACCCTCTTGCAGCCCCACGCCTCTGGCCTGTACCCCAGCTTGTATGCATAAATAAAATAAAAAAATACTAAGTTTATTGATTAATTGTACTTTTGAGTGCATTTTGATAAAGAAGATTTAATACTTTATTGACTTTTACATCAAATATACAAACATTCAAAGATTAACATTTGAGTATGTCAAGAAGCTATGTCCAATGCAGTTATTGATCCAGCTTTTGGCTTCTCTTGTACTTTTTTATGCTTGCTTCTGCCCATTATCTATTTTAGAATCTGAATGACGGTGATTATAAGAAAGAGCTAACTCTTCACCAAATCTTATTTCTACCTGGGTACATAATTTCATACCAATTCTAACTCTTGTATTGACTTCATCTATAAATGAAAATAAAGAAAACACTTATGGATAAAGGCTTTTTAGAAGTTTTATCTCAACTAAGACCACATTCTCCCTTCAATGAACCAGATATGAAGATAAGATAGCTAAAGAAAGGGGAGGTAAAGATGGAAGATGGAAAACAGACTGGGTCCTTGACTCACTACATGGAAGGGTAACCACCTACTACAATCAACATCTACTTTTATCTGTTGCCTGAGTGGGAATCAAACTTCTATTTTATCTGAGCATTTTAAATGTGTACATCTCTTTTAACTCCTCCAAATACTAAAACCAACCAAAATGGAACAATTTTGAATAGCTTAATTGTCAAAAGATTTATAGGTGAGATGATGCAGTAAAAATTTTTAGATAATTGCTTGATTTAGTTTTCCATGTTTTCTTCCTGTTAACGTTACAGGGTAAGGAGGGGGCACTTCAGAACTTCCAAACCTGCCTGCTCTAAATAGGGTCTGCCATCTGCTACTTTAAGACAAAACATACTCTAGTCCATAAGACCTTTAATGGAAAGAAACATTAATACAATTAGTCTGCAATACAGAAAAGACAAAGAATGAAGTTTCCAAATCAAGAACCCAAAGTTACCCATCCCCTCATGGGTAAATGCCCCAAAGCAAGGCCTGAATGCCTGGGGACCCACAGGAAAGAGACAGAAGGGACTCAGCACGGCTAGAAGGAAAAGAGCAAAATAAAAAAATCAAAATCAAAGCTGCTATTGTTAACCTCCCCACAGGTCTCTTACCTACATCTTTTTCAACCAGTCCAGGACCAAAAAGCAAGTGCAGCTTTGTCACATGTCTCTCTGCTCCCTGTTTCTCCTCCAGGTCTCCTTCTTGCTCTCCATTTTTTTCCTTACTTCCTCCAGTCTCCTTCCAGCTTCTTCTTCTCCCTGCTCAGCTCTACCCTTCCTTGGGTAGGGTAGGGAACCTGGAAACTCCCGTTTCCCTGGGGATCATCCTTTTACATTAATACCATGAGAAACAAAGAAATTATTTTTTTCTTCCTAAAGTTATGTCTTTAAAAAGCATATTAATACAAAATACTTTATGATATTTGGGAAGCAGAAAAAAAAATAAAGCATGTTGGTAACTCTAAGAAAATACTTTTCATCACATTCACTCATACAAGAAACTGTTCTTTGCCTTGTCTATATAAATTTATTATTTGTAAATAATGAAGCTAAGAATCCTCGTGAATAATAGGAAAAACAAACTCATTCATTTAAATGAAGGATTCTGTTTACAAGAAATACATTATCAAAGATACATTACCATTACTCATGTTGGTTAGCTAAGGTTCAGTTAACTGAAATAATCATTCTTATCAAAAGAAAAGTGAAAGATATCAGTTGTGGCTGACAAGGAAGAAATTGACTTAGTAGGAATTGCAACTCAAAACAGATGTAAAATAACACTAGAAAAGATAGCTCAAACATGATTGTTTCTACTATTTTCAGGCTCTTAGTAGAGACAGATAAACAAAATAACTGAACATTAAAAACTGTGGAAAAATTAGATGGTAAAATACAATTTTCAAAACAGTTTTAACTAAAAATAGCAAGTATGTTAAATATAAAATCAATTTTGATCTAGAGAGCAATAAGCAATATAGAACAGCTTTATCAATGAATAAAGTATACATAAGCAGGAAATTCTTTTTGAGTTAACGTTATAATTACATAGACATTATAAAGTATAATTAATCCAAAACTTTTACTGTGTGTAATTATATACAATACCTAATATATAATTACTGTCTCTGTAAAGTAATATGGTAGCAGTTTTATAATACTCAAGTAATAAAAAAAATTCTGTTCAGCAATTTCTTGTCAATGAAATCTGACAGGTAGTTGGATTTCTTTATAGTCACTCTATTAACTAGATTGAAATTTTTGAATGTATAGATTTAACTTTGGGCTAACCTAACTGTGGATTTAAATCACTATAACTTAAACATGTTTACATTTTCAAATGACGTATATGACTTTGTTTCTGATACACAATAATATAAACAAGAAAAGATAACAGCATGTTTTTAAGCGTTTCAGTGAAAGAGATTTTCAGTGAAAACCTGCAAATAAGTATGGAAGCAGTCACTAGTCTAATTTTAGCTATTCGCCAGAGGATTTTTTTTCCCCCTCATTCTACTTTAGCTCAAAACCCAAGCAAATTATTTCAAGACTGGAGGCATCATATGAACAAGAAGAATAGCATGAAATATACTCTTTCATGTTTATGTAATTCGAAATATCAAATATGTCATAACCTTCCTCCTTGCTTTGCGATATGGAATCTAGTAGAATATAAAAAAAGAAAGAAAAACTTAAAAAGATGTGTTTAAAGAGAATAATTAAAAAATTAGGGAGTTAATGCCCAGTTTGGCAAAAGAACATAAATATGGCTTAGTAGTAAGGCTGGAAGTCCAGTTAAAAGTAGTAATCGGTATCAGTAATCAGTAAAATTAATCAATGATAGCAAGAATTCATATTTTATTTCCATAGTCACTTCTAGTTAGGCAAATATTTGTTTTGCAATTGGACTCAGAAGGCAGGATATTGTTTAAATTGATAGGACAATTTAAAGATACAGTAAGGATAAAAATCCAACATTTCCACCACTCTTATATACCAAATTTTAATTTAAATATTAAAATGATTATAGCTATATTTTAGAATAATTTGTAAAGATTAATTGGTCACTCAATTTCAATTGCAAAGAACTCTCTAGTAATTATAATGGTTATAAATAGAAAAGATGGAAAAATAGCATTTACTCTCTTCTCATTGACAGGTATATACACATGGGTATATGCACAAACATACCACCAGTCTATAGAGCATCTTAAGCAAATTAAAAAACACCATCCTTCTTAGTGGGTGCAATCTTGCAATAGTATGCCTTAATAATACAAAACATTTTTGCAAAGAAATTTATTTCATTCATGTAAACATGTCACAGTATATGTCAACCCTCAGTCATCTCCTCAGCTGTGTTCCTTTGTAAAGTGCATAAATTGCACTATCATAGGTAGATTCACAGTAGTCTGAAGATTAGTCAGGTTCTTATTTTAGGGTCATTGATATCATACCAACTGCAAAGGCAGGACAGAATCTGGTAGAGAACTGTGAACTCAGGACATTTTCCTGGTTCAGCTAACTTGTACTTGAATGAACAAATTCCTATTCAGGTGTCAGCAGTGTTCCTGTGTGTATTTTCCTACAGTTAGCAGAAAGACCTTAGCTGTGCCTTATTCCATGTCTATGTCTAACTGACTTGACAGTTGGACTATCTTTGTTAATTTTCCTTATATTGCTTTAATCTCTATAGTCCCTAGATCCTTGCTCATTTTAACTGCCCTACACTGGGAAGGAAGAGCAATTGTGATTATCTTATTGGAGATCTATATTAGGTGATCTCCATTAAAACTGACCTTTACTTTCTTATGGGGGAGGCAGTGGGTAGTTCTAAAGCATAAATAAAGCTGCAGCTCTATTTATATGGGTCAATGTAGCCATGTTTATATTTAGAGATAAATTTTACCCCAAGAATTTAAACTGCTAAAAATCTAATTTCCCAATGCAAGCTTTATCGTAAAAATGTCTCAATTCTTGAGTTTCATACAAAGTTCTCCTTTTAAATACCCTTCGAGGAAGCAATACTGAATTTCTCCTCCCCATTTTTTATTTGATCATTGTTCATTCTAATGTTCATTCTAATGTATTCCATGACTACCTCAGAAGAGACATGTCTGCTCAGCTGGTTCCACTGTGTTCTTAATTTTTATAGGCACTGACTAGTCAAGGGGTGATGACTAACTTAGTATACTGAGCAGTTTCAAGGTAAATAAGAAAATGGGTCATTCTTCCAATGAATTTTCCAATCACTTCTTAGCTTGTCAACTTCAGAAACTGAACACTAACACTAAGAAAAAAAAAAAACACACAAATAGCTAAAGTAAAAAATCACAGCAAGGACATTATTACAAAGCCATAGAAATAAAAAAAAATAAGAGTATTTGGGAATACTGTGCACAATTTTATACCAACAAATTAGATAACCTAGATGAAATGAATAAATTTTTAGAAATACACAATTACCACACTGACTTAAGAGGAAATGCGAAATCTAAACAGACCTAAAACAAGCAAGAAATTGAATCAGGGGCCTCCCTGGTGCAGTGGTTAGGCGCTGCGCTGTGGTGCTGTGGGCAGCGGTGATGAGAGTTCGAGGCCCAGCCAGGGAGAATCCCGCATGGTGCAGCAGACCTCTCCTGCCTCGCCCGCTGCTCCCCTCAGCAGTGTATTTCCAATCTGCCTGTTCTGCTCCCCACTCTGTCTCTGGTGGACCCTCTCGCCGCCCCATGCCTCTGGCCTGTACCCCAGCTTGTATGTATAAATAAATAAATCTCTAAAAAAAAAAAAAGAAATTGAATCAGTAATCAACACCTCCCAGAAAGAATATTCCAGAGCTAGATGGTTTCACTGATGAATTCTACCAAGTATTTAAAGAAGAATGAACAGTAAGTCTTCCCAAACTCTTCCCAAAACAATAGACAAAAAGGAAAGACTTCCTAGCTCAATCTATGAAGTCATTACTACTCTCAGACCAAAAGCCAAAGGCTTTACTAGAAAAGGAAACTATAGAGCAATACCTTTTATAAAAATCAATGTAACATAATATTAGTTTACTAATATTATTTTGAAAGATTTTATGAAAAAATAAGACAAGGAAATTTAAAATAGCAAAGTGTACAGACCAAAAACAGTAACTTGTGAGCTCATAAATAAAACTAAGGAATGGAATGTAAAAATTGGTACCTTAAATAAGAAAATAAGTTTGACTGAGGATGTGAAGAACTGAATAAATAAAAATAAGAAAATATATAAAATTATGAAAATGGAATAAACCAAATTGAAGAATAGACCACAAACACACAGAATAATGGAACAGAATTTAGAATTCATAAATAAAACCAAATAACTATGGAAAACGAAATTAAGACAAAGGAGTCAAGAGCTTACAATGGAGCAAAGACAATATAGTCAATAAATAGTGTTTGGAAAACTAGACAACTATTCACTGTCTAGTTACATAATCGAATGAAATTAGACCACTATCTACCATCACACACAAAAATTAATTTAAAATATATCAAAGACTTTCATGGAAGACCTGAAACCCTAAAATGCATAGAGAAAAACACAGGTGATACACTCTTTGACAGCCTTAGAGTTGTATTTAAAAACTGGACTCCAGTGGCCAGGAAAATAAAAGTAAAAACAAACAAATAGGACTAGATCAAATTAAAAACTGCCTTACAGTGGGAGAAAATATCATTAAAACAAAAATACACATTACAGAATAGAAGATAATTGCACATTATATGTCCAAGAGGTTAATATTTAAAGTATACAAAGAACTCATGAAACTCAACAATAAAAAACAAACAACCCAATTGAAAAATATGAAGATATGAATAGATATTTCTCTAAAGAAGACATACAGGTGGCCCATGGGCACATAAAAAGATGTTCATCATCTTTTTCTATTAAGGAAATATAAACAAAGAAAAAAATGAGATATAAACTCGCGTAATAGTAGTTACGTTGAGTAGCAACTATTATCCAACATATCAGAAACAACAAGTGTTGGAGCTGATGCAGTGGGATGGGAACTTCTGTACACTGTTGGGGGGAATGTCGAATTTGAAGTCATCGTGGATAGAGGTATGGGAATGCCTCAAAAATTAAACTAGAAATTCTGCACTATCACTATCCCACTTCTGGGTATTTACAAAAAAAAAAAAAAAGAAAAGAAAGAAAGAAAAGAAAAGAAATCTAACAAAAGCACTAATTTGAAATACATGCACCCCAATGCATTATTTACTATAGCTAAGAACTGGTAGTAATCTAAGTGCCCATTATTGACAAATGGGAAAGAAGATATAGATATTGCACAATGGAATACTACTCAGCTATTAGAAGAAAAGATGAGATTCTGTCATTAATAATAACATGAATGTACCCAGATGCTATTATGCTTAGTGAAAGAAATAAAATGGAAAAAGGAAAAGCCTATGATTTTATTTGTATATGGTATATAGAGAAAACAAAAAAACAAATAAACTAAATAAAACCAAAATCAACTTTTAGACTATACAGTCAATGATTTTCAAAATGGATGGGAAGGGTGGGGGTAAATTAAGAATTGGACTTTTACTGCTGAAATTACTGTAGTTTATACACATGTTGATTTTCAACCATGCACACTTGAAACTTATCAAGTAATAGTATGTCAATAAGCATAAGTAAATAAATGAATACATTGCAATAAACATTTGAATAAATTGGCTAAACAGAGTAAAAAGTAGACTTCTAGTGAATCGGCAAATATTATTACCAGGGGGAAAAACTTTCATTATTGATGAAAGCAGCATATGTAAGTA
Source organism: Scalopus aquaticus (assembly GCA_004024925.1). Lineage (NCBI taxonomy): Eukaryota > Metazoa > Chordata > Mammalia > Eulipotyphla > Talpidae > Scalopus > Scalopus aquaticus. The sequence continues at coordinate 77,164 of PVIJ01005944.1, read as the reverse complement.
TAAAATGAAAATCTCCCATGAATATCTAATACAGGGGTTGTATGAGATTGTCATGGTCGGGTATCAAGTGAAGAGCTTGTAGACAGACAGGCAGGGAAAGTGCGGAGCCAGTGAGGTACAGGGCTAAATAAGCAGAGTAGTAGAACACGATGCACTCTAGTGTTCTGATAATTTCTAAAATGCACACCATTCACTAATGAAGAGTTAAATATTTTATAGGCTATAAATTTTGCTTCCAGGAAGATAAATACATCAATGGAATAAGATAATTTTCAGATGTTTTTCACATTCTGCCTATCCCAACTCTTCAATGTTAAAATATTTTAGTGCTTTTACCCATACAAACATACAAACACACACACATACACGCACACACACACACACTAACACACACATTGTAAATTTACCATTAAGTGGGAAAATGAAAATATTTATAATTTTAATGTCAATATTAAAAATAGATTCAAAAAGGAGAATAAAGTTTATATTCTGAAATGATAGCTCCTTCAAATCATTGAAAAAGACATATCACCCTCAATATTTCAGTACAAGAAAGACAGTCTTATAATGTAAATTTATAGTTCAAAGCATAATTGCCTTAAAAGTCAAGACTTACTTTGGATATATAATAATCAATTTATATTATCTTAACACACACAAACTGACAGTAAATGTGCCTCAGAAACATATTGGGTGAGACCTTAAAAATTTTGTGTGATTGAATATTCCTGTGGAAGAATCTCTTGTGTGTATGTGTGTATGGTATATATTGATCTATAAAACATAAGATGATGACTTCATGTAGGTTTATCTTCATGCACTTAAAAAGTTTTGAAATTATTTTTGGACAATTAATTCAGAAGTTTCTCCCTAAGGCTGAAAAATTTATAGAGAGCTGGTATTGGTAGAGAATGAAAAAATAAGATAAATAGAAAAGAGGATTACACTGAATGTGCATGTAAGCCTGATATTTTATTTTGAAAATCCACTCTCCTAAGTAATATTCCTTGACATCACCATCATTCCATTCTTCTGCTTGCACATTAGAGTCAACATTGTTTCTTCTTATTGTTTTATGTTTCTCCTATTTTCTCTTATTTCTCAGTTCCCTGTCTCTCTCAGCTTTCACCAATTAAATTTTATTACCCAGAAATTTTGTTTCTTATAACACATCTCCACAACTGTTTCCCTGTTCTCTCTTCCAAATCTGTCCATCGAATTACTCTTTTGTTCCCCAGCTCTTTTTTGTTGTTGTTGACAATAATATCTATATTATAATATCTATATTTTAATAATATCTATATTTTAAATATCTATATTTTAAAGTACTAATAAGCAAGGCCTAAGTTTCTCTAGTAGATAAATTGATGGGAAATGTCTCCAAAATAGACTAGAAATTTATGACACCAAGTTATATCAATTTTTAAAATAAACTATGTACATTTTATGCTTATCTTATATTCTTCATAATTATCTCCAAATATTTTAATAAGCTCTGAAATATTATTACTAATTAATACAATAATTTATGAGAACTGAGATCTTCATTTCCAAAGAAAAAAATTTAAGAAAAGGTAAGGAATCTATGGCACAGGTATTAAGTGAAATGGCATCTATATAATTGAAAAGTATGGGGCATATTTTCAATACTGGCATATTTTAAAAAAATCAAGATACAGCCAACAAAAGGAATATTTGCTGTCATCACAAAAATATATCTTCCATACTGTAGCTTGACATAAATGCATTTTCAATAGAAAATATATTTAAAAGAACAACTATACAGGTGTATGAATTATGCTAACTATATTTAATGTATTACAGAGGATAAAAAGCATGTTGTCCATGTTTAAATCTGGGCTAAACTAGCCATGAGTTCTGAAAAATCTACTTAACCTTTCTATGTTTCTATTTCCTCATCCATAAAATAAAGATAATAAAGTCAATATCCTGAACATAGTATGAACATTGAATGAACTAGTACTACTAAATCCTTACAATAGAAATCTTGCCATAGTAATTGATGAATGATTTCTGTATGTCATTTCTAATAACAATTTCATGAGCTTAGTCAATAATTTAAAAGTAAAATAAATGTCTTCTTATATTCCCATACATATTCCCAAATTGCCTGAAGTGAACAGAGATGTTTTAGTTTCAATTCTATTTGCTACAATGGCTATTTATTATGCTTTAGATATAGTGAATGCAATTATTGATACACTTTATTTATTCATTTCATAGATGTTGAAATAGGATAAGTATTTTCAAATTATGAATCCAAAATTTTATGTTTAGGAAGTTACTAATTGAAAAATGGAATCTCCTAATATTAACTTCTAAATCCTATACTTTTCTTGTGCTTCTTTTCGGCTTAACTGAACTTGGGTAGGAGGAGAAAAAAATAAATGCATTCCTTACCAAAGCAATTAATATGTCCTTACGTGTACCTTCTTTGGTTATCTTGGGCAAAACTAATTTTGTCTCCCTTGATTTCTGTCTTTAAGTTGCCCATTTCTACAAGGACATCAGGTTGAAAGCCTGACTTGGTTAAGGTTTACACATCACTTTTTCTTTCCAAGTTTATTCTCAGGAACAAAATCTCTATAGAACATGTAACAAAGAAAAGAGAATGGATAAAAAACAAAAAAAAATAAATCACAGTTGCTACTTTTATTTTTGAAATAATTTCAATTGGTTATTTTAATTTTAAAAAGCTGAAAGAATAACTCATTTGTGTTGGATACACATTGTGTTTCCTCCAGTAACTTACTTTTTCAAATAACTTTATCCATTAGAAATCTGTCTTGCAAAAGCTTAAATTTAAAGTCACAAAAATTCTATTGTCTAATTTTTATACCTTGTCAAGTGTAGAATAAACAATTCATAGCTATATGGCTTTAATCTATTATGTATTAGAAAAAGGTAAATATTTGACACTCTTATAGAAGACAAAGAGAAAAAAATAAAAATAGCATGGTCAAGGATGATACTTTAGAAGCAGGCTGAAGAAAGGATTTAAGAAAAAGCCTATTTTTAGAAGTTGGGATTACATCATATTTTGCTAAAATAGAGTAGAGGCTTGGACAATAAGAGGAAAATATTGCAATTATTTCATATATTCTGAATTTCTCTAACATGTCATTGATAGAATTTGACAAAATGCCAAAAAAGTTAGCATTCTGGCAGATCATTTTTATATCAATCCCAAAAATATATGCTGGACCATTTGCACCATCTGCTGTATAAGCTTCTGCAAAGGGAAGAACAATACACAATTCTGGACATTCGTGTTAAAATGCAATTCAAGGGGATATACTGTATCAGAGAGAAAGGAACCCAAACAAATATAGTGGCAGAAGGTTACAGCTCTGAAAAGAACAGAAAATGAATGAAAGCTGAATCTTTCTAGAACAGTTTTGTCCTCAGTATATTTGGAAATCTCGACATAGTAACCTAATATTACTTACTCATATCAAGTAAAATAAATGTTTATGAAACCATTGTTGAGAATGACTAATAGAATAAGAAATGTCTACAAAATATGAAATGTATTGTGGATATTCCCACATTTTGGAGAAGAGAATTGATAAAAGTGAATATTTGTGTTAATTTAAATATTTGTAGAAAACAGTTTATAAGCAAACTTATTTTATAAGCTTTGTTCTATCTTCTCTAAATACATATTTTATATCAAGTTATTAATGTCTTGAAGCCCAGGGTGGTTTTATATAGTTGTTCGGTAATAATATTCTGATTTTAGGTGATTCTGTCTCAGGAATATGTCAATTCCTATCTTGGTAAATATACTTACACACATTCTGTCTCTCTCTGTTTTTCTCTCCTCCCCCCCAACCCCTTCATAAGGGAAGGGAATTATCTCTCATTTCTCGGAAGGTGATTTTTCTTCAGCTACTCAGCTGACTTCAGTACTTGTCTACAAAACTCATCATCTCTACCTGAGCTCATCAAGTTTTACTCTGAACTCACAAATTCTAATGTTCCCTTATGGAAACTGGAAACTCATTTCTTTGACTTCTTATTTTGATTTTATTACTACAAAAGATTAAGCATATATGAATTTTGTTAGCCACATGAACATAAAAATTATAGAACTGTAACAGTAATTGGATTAAAATATTCTTGTTTTATCACCCAAATATTAAGTGTTGTTTTTAATTATCTTGTATTTTAGATTTTACTGACTTTTAGCCCTGAATATTTATACACAAAAGCATATATGTAGCTACAAGAGACTAATGACAGCCCTCAAAAATACAGTGTTACATCCTAATCCCAAGATTCTGTGACTACTACCTTAGATGGCATGATGTGTAATAAAGCTAAGAATTTTGAGGGTAAGCAGTTACCCTAGTGATATTCAGACACATCCTAAGTCTAGTGACTTATACTAGTGAGGCAGAGGATAGTTTCATAGAGAACACAGAGAAGGAAGTAATCTGATCACCAGTTTACACATTAGAGTGATATTGCCACTAGTGGAGGAATACAAACAGTTCTAGAAGCTACAAGTTCTTCCTGATAGCCCTCAAGAGAGAGCATGGCCCTGCCAGCTTTCAGTTAGAGAACATCCAGAATTGTGAAAGAATAAATTTCTAGAATTTTTAAAAGCCAGCTAATTTGTGGTAATTTGCTACAACAGTTTCAGAAAAATAATAGAATACACTTGGAAATTAAAGATTAAAAAAGACTGGAATTTTCACACATTTGACTTCTGACTGAGCAACCATTTGAATGCAAGTAGCCAGCAATCCCAAATGAAATCAGAAGGACAACTCAACTGAATCCCATTAACCAGGGAAAAAGTTAATCATAATGATAAAGTGAAGGTTGTTTTTAATCACTAAAATATGTTATTACTTGTTATGCAGCAGTAGATAAGTGAAACAGTCACCAAAGTTTTGCTGTTGTTGCTGTTTTTTCACATGCCCCCAAACTAATAGGTGTTTAATTTCCTATTAAAATTCTTCACCATTGGCACTAATTTTTCTTATCCTGAACTAACTCCCCTATGGATTTTTAACTAATTGCCCTTAGGTGGTGTTCAAAAAATCTTTGCTATGGTTTGTTAAGGTTTTTGTAGAAGATTACGGAACATCTTCAAAATAATATTTGGCCTATGCTTAGGGGCCAGAAATGTTTTGAGTTCTTGGAAGGGCCGGCAAGCAGACTTTTTTCCTATTCCATGGCATATAGGATATAAGAATACCGAAGAAGTCAAAGATTTGTGTTGCGACTTTTTCCTTTTTTTTTTTTATCAGTTTGCTAACCTATTCACATTCTTTCATAACAGTAGCTCAATTTGTCAGGTCAAACATTAAACAGATGGGTGCGGCAGACCTCTCCTGCCTCACCCGCTGCTCCCCTCAGCAGTGTATTTCTGATCTGCCTGTTCTGCTACCCGTTCTGTCTCTGGTGAACCCTCTCGCCGCCCCACACCTCTGGCCTGTACCCCAGCTTGTATGTATAAATAAAATAAATCTTTAAAAAAAAAAAAAAAAAAAAAAAAAAAAAAAAAAAAAAAAAAAAAAAAAAAAAAAAAAAAAAAAAAAAAAAAAAAAAAAAAAAAAAAAACATTAAACAGATGCAGGTTACACCACTATATACAAGTTGATTGCTTTTTGGCTCAAGGAAAGCACAAATAATTTTCTTAATAAATTAGTGAGAATAAAATTTCCATAATCCAAATACAATCTACCAAATAAGAATGCTCTAATTTTGGATAGTGGGGAATCCGACACCGTGCCACACATTCCTTATCTGTTGTCTTTTCCCTCCCAAATTTTTTAACCATAAAATTCCATTTATATTTCATAAATTAAAAAAAGGAAAACTCCAAAACAAAAGAGGGAAAGAAAAGACTATGATTATATAATTGTGGTTGAAAATGTGCAAGTCCTAATCCCCGGAACCTATGAATATTATTTTATAAGGCAAAAAGGATTCTGCACTTGTTATTAAGTCAAAGGTCTTGAGATGGGGAGGTTATTCCAATGGACTGGATATAATCATAATAATCTTTGTAAAAGAAATTCAGAAGGAATCAGAGTGCGAGGAGAGATGATGTCATGATGGATTAAAGTGATATGACTTGAAGTTGGAGGAAAGGGTCCAAAAATAGAGGTAGCCTATAGAAGCTGAAAAGGTTGGGGGTTAGAGTCTCTCCCCAGCGCCCCCAGAAAGAACCAGCCCTATGGACACCTTGATTTTAACCTAGTAAAACTGATTTGGAATTCTGCTATCAGGAAAAGAATTCTGCAAAAGAACAAATATGTATTGTTTTTAGTTCCTAGTAATTTGTTACAGCAGCAACAGGAAACTAATCCAATAATGGTAGGAATGATGACTGCCACAAATTGAAAAATATTCTACTCCACCCACATGGAATTACCTGACCCAGGACATAGACTGAGGAGTCATTATTTTTGCAATGTTACATTTTGTTTGTTTGGCACCTACAAAAATCCTTAAAGATCTGTGATAAAGATCTTTGCTCCATTGAGTCAGCCTATAGCCATATATTTATTTCTCATTTTCAAAAACAAGACAAATATTGACAGTTTTCTCTTTGCCAAACTTCCTTGGTTTATTAAAAAAAGTTTTGTTACACAGTAAGGAGTCAATCTATGTAAATTCCAGGTTATATAATTAGGAGCTCGCCTTGCTACAGCCTTTGATCAAAGGGCTTGGTCCTTTTTATTTAATTTTGGCTGCCTTTCAAGCTAGGCAAGTAGCCAGTAACTCAGAAATATATTGCTTAGTGTCCTGGCAGGGACATTTCTTTAGCTCTTTAAAGAAGCCCAAGAAAACTTGTTTTTTTGGTAAATAAGGCTGTTTGGAGAAGAACATTATGATTTAATACAAAAAGAGCAGCCTCTTGCCAGGGACATCAGCTTATCTCATGCAAAGGGGAGAAAATGGTTCATTCTTCTCAATATGTTAATTGAAATTAATTTAAAAACAATATTTAAAGGATAATTATATACAGTTACTGTAAACATTATACTGTTTGCCAAGTTTCTCCTCTATTGGACCACAAGCTAAGCTTGGATGAATGCTATATAATGCCTTGCAAATTTTTAGAAGACAAAACTGGTCTAACTAACAAATAGACACATACCCTCTAAAGTCCTTCCAAGTAGAAATGGATGGAGCAAAGGATATTGGTTACATCCGTGAAGCCAGATTCCTGGAGTTCAAACTTCATTTTGCCACATATTCACTGTGTGATCTTCAGTAATCTACTTAGTCAATGCCTTATTTCTTCACTTGTAATATCAGATCAATCACACTATCTGTTTCATAAATCTGTAATAAGAATTACAGTAATTCATATTCTTAAAGAGTTTAGATTATTTCCTGGATGCCATGGAGTGCTAAAATTACATTCAAAAAAAAGACTGAAAAAAATTAAAGAATGACAAGGCAGAAATTACAAAGAAAGAGCAGAATTATAAGTTAATAATTGTCATAATAAAAAAGTAGAGTTGACTGTTAATCAGGGGCCTTTCGGTTGTGAGAAACAGAAAACATTATTTAACTAGTTCTGTCAACATGGAGCTATTCCACAAAATCAAGTGGCAACAGATATAGTCATTTCAGGCTGACACACAAAAAATGGAAGACTGGGAGTTAAAATTTTTCTTTCTAAAATTCCATGGACTTTGTCTTTGCTTCTTTCAGCCAGTTTTATATTTTTCTCTCAGCAGACCAGCTTTGGTGTATCCTTTACAGAAAATTACTACCCCATTTCCAGCTCAGCATGGCTTGCAGCACCCAAAACAGAGTAACTAAGGGGACTATTTTGCAGGAGAAAACTTTTACTGCTGAAGCTTTTGTCAGATTTTAACTTCAGTTTCATTAGAGGCTGTGTGCAGTGGGAAAACAATCAGGGAAGACATCCCTGTATGTCTATGAGAATTTACTACTCGCTTTCATGAGGACTTGGCTTTGGATCTAACTGCTGATTGTTCTAAGGAAATCTTCCAACTTGATTTTAAACTGGAGAGGAACTTAAAAATACAGAGCTTTCCATGGAGTGCACAGATTTAATAATCTTCAACTTGTGTAAAATAATTTAGATGTTTTAAATGATGATATAGAAGGAATGAGGTTTAAGCCAGTGGGTATTTTTAAATATGAGATTTACATTTCCTCAAAAAAGTATCTTTATGAAATCAAAATCTCAATTATATGACCTAGTTAAAAAAAGCAAACAAATTGGGAAAAAAATAGATGGTACAATAATATCAAATATAGCCTTTAAGTTTATATATAGAATGTTTTATATTCTCAGAGAATTCATTGTTTTCTAATATATGCCTTATGAACTTGCTCCAATCTGCCTTCTGCTATCATAATTTCTTCTTCTCCAACCTGTTTTGTTTGCAAAAAGTATTATCTCACTTTCTGCCGTGGTCTCAGTTTAGACCTTGCGATATGACTTATGTTTTACCTGAGCTCAAGAAAGTAGTAAGTTATCATTATTGTACTCAAAATATAATTTTTAAAATAGCATGGAAAATATAATTGTTTATCAATAATCACCTTTATCTGATGGTACTGTGAACTGGGTACTGGTCCGTATGATTATCTGTGATTTTTGCACCAAAATATCTCATAGATGCCTGACAATGAAAATTGATAGCATTGTCACATGGAGGTTATTTGACTGCTAGTGATCCAACATTTGAAGATAACCACATTCAGATAACTGATGCAATAGTTACCTCTATTAGGGAGGATAGTTGAACATTGACCAGCTATCTAGTGTCTGCGAGGAACAAGGCACTATAAATAATCTATTAAGGTATCACACTAACTTTCTACCTAGTCTCTATTCGTGACGTAGGAGGGAAAAGTTAAAGCTAAAGATCATGAATTAATAGCTCTAGATAATTTAAATATTGAGGGCAGTGGGTAGAAAGTATCTTGGAATGCATCTAGGAAACATGCACAAGTAGCTCAAAGAAGGTCTAATTGAACCTTATAAAGATTTAAGGTTTTAGATTTTAGATGACAAAACTTTGGAAAAACTTATGGCAGGAAATTGGCAAAATTAGTTTCCACTTTGTAAGTGACTCCCTCAAATTGTCTGGCTTGGTAATGTCAACAGGATAGTTTTTATCTGATCAATGCTCAAAATTGAGGGTAAAATACAGAGAGAGAGTGGTAAGAAACTTGTTTCTGAACCAGATAATAGTGTTAGGGACAGATATTATGGAATTATTTACCAGGGTGAAGTGTAGAAAATGGGAAGCAGTTTTGATGAGAGAGATGTTTATTATTTTTCCCCTCTATTTTGGACACATTGAGTTTGACATAATTATATGCCAAGTGGTAAGTAGGTAGACACACTTTCGATTGAAAGTAATATATTCTCAAAGACAGAACATTTCTTTCTGTCTTCTTCATATTCGATGTACAGTGTCATGCATCAGAATAAATGAAGAAGGGTCAAAAGTCTGCATGCACAGCAATACCATTTGTCTTTTTCAAATATTACTGATAGAAAAATATATCATCTTTATATAGAGAAAATTTATTGGGGTCATATCTCTATATTTTCTATAGAAATCTTGAAAATCTTTATATTGTGTTCACTGATATGTTCATATAGTACATAATGTGTGTCTTTCTAGAATTCATTTGTCAGGGAAGTCTCATCACCAGCCACATTTTTTTTTAACATCTATACCCTCAAATATGGGAACAGGTTTATTTCAATTCAGTTATAGGTATTGTTGTAAAAGTAATTATTCGATAGCCAACTCCCCAGATATGGAAACAAATTCTCACTTGTAGCATTTGCCAGCCTCTTTGAGATAAATGCCCCACTATTGTTGATTTCAAGTTTCCAATGAGATATCACTGGAGCAGACTTTGGAATAGATGTGTAAAATCAACTCATAAGCCTGCTGCTGAGGTTGATAAGTTTTAGGTGAATAATATTCCCTTGGACAGAAATTTTTTTAAAAAAGAAAATACTTCTCATATTTTGCAGACAAGCAATATGAAGTCCCCAGGGCAACAGTGAAATATGAACAAAAAAGCTACATAATAAGAACAACTGAAGTTTTCAAGAATGCACATAAATCTACTAAGACATTTAATTTCACCTTAAAACATGGGTGATTATATCCAAGCATTAAAGGTCAATGTATTACAGGTAAAATTAAATGTCTTACTATATATATATATTCTAGTTTATAGGTATTCTCTACATTTATTTTAAAATGTTAATTGTTGTTTATAAATCAAGCTGTACTTTCCTCTCAGTATTATAAGAAATAAACAAGAAATAAATCACTTTATACTCGATAAAATATAATTGATATTAGTTAAATTAAATGCATGACTATACAGTTTTTGATCCTCCCTCAAAATTTTGGTCTAAAAACAAAAACAGAATTGTTACCAAAATAGAAAAAATAGTCTTTATAATTCTAGTTCAATTTATACTTGAATAAAATTTTACAGGTTACACATCACTTCCACTTGTGATATTATAAGGTTACCAAGACCTCTCAAAGCCTCTCAATCTGTATAATTAGTATTAAATTGTGTCTTGCATTTATGGCAGGAAAATTTTTCAGTGTCCTTACAACTAAAGTTAATTGTTTGTACTGAGCGGTTTTTCTAAGGATTTTAGAATGTTTTACACATTTTGTATCATTAATTCTCTCAAAATACTTGGCGGAAAACATTGCATATTGGAATGATAAGTCAAAGAAGAGTTGTGACTAACAGTGGGTTTATATTCTGATACTTAATATAGAACACTCACTATTTTTGCCAGAATTTTGGGGCCTTAGTTAGTGCCAGGAACAGATGGAACTAATAGAGAGGAAAAGCAAAATTAGTGCATGTCCTCCAAAGTGAGCTATTGTACCAATCGGGCATGCCAGTGAAAAGTGAGTTATAGGCAAGAGACATAAGTCATTTTCTTGAATCCATATATGATCTGTTCATTAAAAAAAGCTAATAATTAACCAAACCAAGAACCACAGAAAGACAAACCAAAAGTTAGACCTTGCAAACTGATTAAGAACTGAAGCTTCAAACTGATTAAGAACTGAACCTTCCAAAGGGAGGAGAGGGTGTGGGAGGAACAGGAATCAAGACAGCAGGAAACATATGGACTATGTTGATGGGTTATGGGCAATTTGGTGATTGGTACACTACAGTGATGATACTAATGTAGAGTGTTCTAATGTTACCACAATTAAAAAAATAATAATTTTAAGATGCTGAAAGTAATCACATGAAATTGAATTTTTAATCAACCTTTTTGTTTTTACTCCTTTACAATTAAAATTAAACAGGCAGCTTTATTAGTGAATGCATAGAATTAAATTGAAATTTGAATTAGAATTAAATTGAATTAAATAGAATTAAATTGAGAGAAAATATATATTTTTAAGATTTATTTATTTATGCATACAAGAGCTGGGGTGTAGGCCAGAGGTATGGGGGGGTGAGAAGATTCACCAGAGGTAGAGTGGGGAGCAGAACAGGCAGATCTACTGAAGTACACTGCTGAAGGGGTCAGTGGGCAAGACAGGAGAGGTTTTCCGTGTCATGTGAGAAGCTCCCGGGCCGGATATTGAACTCGTCATGCTCCAGTGGCTCTGGATAGCTTCATAGTGCTGAGACTTAACCTGTTATGCCACCAGGGAGGCCCAAAAGAAAATAAATTTTATGTCTAAAATTTCTGTGCAAAATTTACATACCTGGGGCCTTCCTGGTGGTCCAAAGGGTTAAGTCTCAGCACTATGAAGCTATTGCCAGCCATTGCAGCATGAGTTTGATCCCTTGCCAGGGAGCTGACCCACATGGCACAGCAGACCTCTCCTGTCTAGTCTGCTGCTCCCCTCAGCAGTGTATTTCAGTAGATTCACCTCTTCTGCTCCCCAGTCTGTCTCTGGTGAATCCTCTCACTCCCCATACCTCTAGCCTACAGCTCTTGCATAAGTAATTCTAAACAAATTTGCATAGCTGAAAAGTACAAAAATATATACAAGTTTAAATTATTTGCTGTATATAGCAACCCAAGCCCTGAAGTTTTCATTCAATCAGTGAAAATGTCATCAACAATTGTAATAGCAATATAACAAAAATGATATGGCATGTACTTTTGTAATAAAAGAACTCCACTATCAGTTAAAATATTTATTTTAAAAAGAATAGAATGAGTTCTTCCATACACATCATCTATAATTAAAAATATATTTATCAACTAACTACAGCAAGAAGCAAGGCAGTATAATCTGTTAAGCTACTTACCTAATTCTCTTTCTACCTATCATTTATTTTATGTATCAATTTAGCTCTCTCTAGATATGTGTGTTTGTGTATATACATATATATACATATTTATGTAGTCTGTTATCCATTTCTACCACCTAATCAAAAGCAGTGTTAAGTTTTCCTTTAATTACCCTGTTTAGATGAGCAAACAATAAAAAAAAAATTCTGCTATCTTTTAAATATATGAACTCCTCAGTCTTCCCATCCAAGCTTGCCAATATATCTTTAAATCAGCAGCCAGAACTTTCCTATAGAGAGAAAAAGAAAGGAAGCAACTCTAAAACTGGCCCATGCATATGGCAGATATTCATTAGGATTATGCATTTGAAAATTTTCTAAGTGCTATATCTGTATTTTGAGACTGAATTAGAAAATATGTAAAAATATTTATTCCAAATTATATATTCTTTTTTCAAAAGTGAGATGTGTACTCTGCCTAACACTGCTGAATATTTGCTCATATTTCCTGAAAAGTATTTAAATTAATATGTGCTTTTGAAAATATTACCAAAGATCTTTTATTCCTCTTACATTATTTTTTTTTCTGAAGAAGTCTAAGAATTAGTTCCATACAAAGTTGACTTCTCTTTGATATAATGAGGGAAAATCATGAATGATAGATATTTATACATAAAAGTGGATAGCTGTATTTGTGAATTAACAGTTTTTGGTGACAATTGAAACAATGAACACAATAAATCCTCTGGAGCTGTCATGCTCTACTAGGTGAATAATCTACTTCTGATGTCTCCCTAAATATGTATTTACATGAATGATTGTAATGACTATGAAGAGGTAATTATATCATGGAAGTCAATGATATTCTTTTTTAAGATTTTTAATCTGGTAGAATATGTCATTTTACAAATGACAACTCTCGATACTTTCAAATGAAAAAAAAATTCTGAATGTGAAAAAATAAATGGAAGATTCCATTGGCTGTCTAGTTATGTTAGTTACATCAATAAATATATTCTACCCATTATTGGGGACAAAAAATCCCCATGTGTTATTTTAATAATGTTCCATAATTAACATATTGTTATAGTACTTATTTATATCACTTTTTCTTTTGTAGTTAAAGTTTAAGGACTTTTTGATGAGAATCAGTGAGGAATAAAAAATAGTGCTGATCAACTATTTTAAAGTTACAAAATGAATATATCCAGATTGATCTATACAAAGTACACATCTCTAGAAATAAGAATCAGTTGGATGAATAAGTGGATTGATCTGTTTATAGACGTAGGCTTAGAAAATGTATATTTTGGGTATACTTCTAAAAGTCTTAAAAATAAAAACTGGAGATCTATCCTGCTTTTATTTATTTCAAGAACCTCCATTTGGAAGGAATATATCAGATTGCACTGTACTTATCTTTCCTTATTATGTACATACTCGCAATATATATATATATTATATATATATATATATATAGATATAATATATATATATATTTGTCAACAGAAGCTAAACATCGGAAACTTGGCTGAACTTTTTACTTTGATAGCTTGTATACCTGTGTTCTGCTCATCGTTTTTCACAACTTCTTTTAGCATATAGCACAATGATATAATTTTTCTTAATTATTTTCAAGAAAAAAGGTGATGTCTCTCAGCTGTGTATTATCAGGGCCAGGTATGTTGTAGACTGTGTTCATATTTCCATTTCTATTCCTAGAACTATTCCAGGATCTCGTTTTTTGTTTATAAAAAGTATTATAGAGTAGTACAGACAGGAAAATAAAAAAGTAAGTCATCAAAGTAAAATTACTCACCCTAACTACTCTTATTACTAATAATGAAAGTTTAAAAGTAATCAATTGTATTATGGAATCCTCATAAAGTTATTATATTCATTTCTATATGAAAAAATTAGAGCTCTAGTAGTTGATTATGTATGTCAAGTAGCCAGGAAGCAAGTTATAATTTCAAATAAGGTCTTTGACTTCTAAATGCTTCTTTTCTTCTTCAAATATGTTCAATCTGACTTTTATGACCAAAATCAATTAATGTTAATGTCTAAATTAAATTATACTATCCAATTAAACTGATCAGTTTTTTCTGACAAATTCATTTGGTCACCATTTGATAAGTTAATGAATGTTCTCAGTTTCATCAAATCAACACTGTAAAATGCCAGTTGACAGAATAAATAAATATTCAGTGCTAAAATTTGGTTGACCACAGCTCTCACTGTGAGTGAATATATCTATTTTTCTATACTCTATAGCCATACTTTTCCTAAATGACTTTGCTACTCATAGAGTGGTTTTACTTTTTTTAAGATTTATTTATTTATGCATACAAGAACTGGGGTGTAGGCCAGAAGTGGTGGGGGACAGTAAGAGGATTCACCAGAGACAGAGTGGGGAGCAGAACAGTCAGACTGACTGAAATATACTGCTGAGGGAAGAGCAGTGGGCAAGACAGTAGAGGTCTGCTGCTTCATGAGGTCTGCTGTGCCGTGTGGATCATCTCCTTGGCTGGGGATCGAACTCCTGCTGCAATAGCTGCCAATAGCTTCATAATGCTGAGTCTTAACCCCTTGTGCCACCAGGGAGGCCCCCGTATGTTTTTTAAGTTTTAGCAATTTCTCTTCATTCATTATTTCTTCATGATAATTACCCTAAACTAAGAGGTTTAAAAACAAAAAATATGACATTTCAAGGCAAGTGAGCCATTCATGAGGCTGTTTTGCAAAACAGCTGAGAGCATTCGTAAAACTTGAATATAGTTTTAATATTTGAGAAATGAACAAAGTATGCAAGAGATTTTAAAGTAAGTCAAATGCTGAT
The DNA here is from genome assembly GCA_004024925.1 of Scalopus aquaticus. Classification (NCBI taxonomy): domain Eukaryota; kingdom Metazoa; phylum Chordata; class Mammalia; order Eulipotyphla; family Talpidae; genus Scalopus; species Scalopus aquaticus. Next base: position 62,037 of record PVIJ01005944.1, on the reverse strand, counting down.
TAAATTTCCTAAATATAATTATTTCTACAATAAATCTTTGCATTATTACAAATGTCTACTATATACCTCATTGACAGCTTGTGTTAAAATGCTTTCCAGTGAACCCTTGAAAGTGAATATTTGAGAAAGAAATATCCTTTTGAATGTCACTTTTTAAAAACTTACAAATAAATATTGACAAATTTACCATCCTTTGATTTGGGTGAAGTCATAATGTCATAGAATATAGCCCCCATGCAGAAAATTCTTTCTGGTTAGTGTTTTTCCATATAAGCTGCCATTTGTAATCATTTTTGCATTTGGCAGTTTTGCATCCTGCCTTTCCTGAAAGTCTTCATTCAGAATTTTCCTGGCTTTTTTCCAGGGGGAAAAAACCTAATTCTTGTTCTACTTTAAATGCTTCCCTTCATATACATGCATGTCTGTAATTATCAATAAGTCTGAATTCTTCTTTCTAGGCCCGTGAGCTGGGCCTCTCTGTCAGCTGGATCCATTAGGATTTGGGGAATGATGTTTGATACTGCAGATACTCTCCTCTGATGACTCTGATGACTCCCATTTTGTTAAACTCAACTTTTAACTGGTATCAGCATCGTGTGGCAAAATTGCCTCCAACTTCATTTAAGTAACAGCACATTGGAGTTGGGCTAACGGATGGGTTTTAGTAAGTTAGTAAAATGTGTTTGGAGATATATAAATAATATTTTTTGAGATATACAAATAACCTGTACAAAAGCTGGCTTTAATAAATATGATTGCTGTTTACCCCCTACACACACACACACACACACACCACACACACACACACACACACACACACACACACACACACACAGAGTTTCTCAGGATGAAGACAATGTGTTAAAAATGCAGACTGATAAGTTTTGCACAATATGTTTTTGTTCAGTCTTGTGGCTGTACCTGTAGGCCCCGACCTTTCTACCTGAGAGCGCTCAGTCTTTGTGACTGACCCTCTGACCCTCTGTCTGAGACTTTGTCTCAGGTGCAGACATCTGAAATAACTCTTATTGCAATATTCTTACTTCCAGAGTCATAAAGTGACAGTGTACATCCACTACTGCTTTCTTCTCATTGATATACAATTGTCTTTCTTTTTTTTCCTTCTCACAACTGCCAGATTATACCCCATTATTATTGGTAAAATAGTCATTTTCAATGTTAATAGTAACAGTATTTCTTTGTTCTCAAAACCTCACAAAAAATTTATATTAGAGCATGCCAAATGAGAGAAAATTAATAATATCACCGAAAAGTCCATTTATAAATAATATCATTGCAATTTTTCTTTTGATGAGTCTGATCTTTCAACTTACATATCTATTTGAGTAACCTAAAAAGGTTTTGACTGTAAAATAATCACATAGTATTGAGATAGCTTTGTCAATAAAAAATTCAGGAAAACATTCTTATAGTCACATTTTTCTCCTTTAAAATCAATTCTAAAGAAAAATAACAATACAAATTTTCTTCAAGGGCTTTCTGTAGTGCTAAATGCTCCATCTAGTGGCACAGTTGAGCCCTGGCAAAACCTACTTACTACACATAAAATACAGGAAGTCATTTACCTCCTCTACTCAGTGAGGTGTATTGGTGAAACAAAAATGCAAAAAGATAAGAGTATGTTTTCAAAATATATGAAATGTGTCTATTTTTATATGTTAATATTTGGTTGAAATATCCCACATTTTATGTTAAAGATTACAAAATAAATGTGTGTGATATTTTTAAGGGGAGTCATACAAACAACTTGAAATAACACATACAATCAAATTAGTAGACATTCATAAAACTAAAAACTAAGAATGAGCTAATCCTAAATTTTATGAATGACAGATAACTTATATATTTGTCATCTAACTTTAACCTTTTTTCAAGGAATTTTCCATAAAATATAAAAGTGAATTAGAATTAGTCACTAGAGTGAAAGGATTTTAGTTTAAAATAGAACAGTTGATTGGAATAGAGAATCTTATGCCTGTACCTTCAGAAGAATAGAATTTAAAATCTGAGATACTAATTTCCTATAACTGCCTGATTTACAAAAGACCAAAATTTATCACCTGACCCATGAACATCTGCCAAGAATCTCTCCCCATCTTTAAACAAATGAACTCACTGCCTGAACTCTAACTGAATTTCCTCCTCTTTCTACTCCTTGCCTATAAATATAGCCCTGACTGAAACCCTCAACAGATTTTCATTATAGCTGTTACAGTGTGGGTTTCCCCAGTTGCAATTCCTTAGCTATTCTCAAATAAAGTCAATTTCAGGTGATTCAATCTTGCCCCAGTCTACCTCTTTAAGTAGGATAACAATAGCTTAATCTTGTTCATGACTATGACATAAAATTACCTAACTCAGACATCAGCAAAACTTATTGTAACAAGGCATAGCAAATATTTTTTTTCTTTGTGAGTTACATAAAACATATTATCCCTTTCTCCACTGATGGTGGTTGCTTTACAACACTTTACAGATATAAATAACTTTTTAAAAAAAGTTTTTACTCTTGGACTATAAAAACCAAAGTACCAGACTAGGCCTATGGTCTGCATTTTGCCAAAACCTATTTGAAATTATCACATTTAGAATATAAGCATTTTTTTTTATCGATTCTGCTATCGATCTAGTAGATCTAAGAGACCTAGTAGACCTCTATTGCTCACAATCAGAAATGAACCATGAGGTCATTTCCACAAGGGAAACCATTTAATAATGTGTGGTACCACCACGAGGGAATGGTAGTGAAACAAACTTCCTCTCCAGGGTCTAGTAAAGAAAGGTTATATAGGAAAGAAAGGAACGTGACGACCTTGGGGGTGGGGAGGCTTTCTTCATTCTCAAACCTAGGAGGGCACTGACCTCTAGGAACAGTTAATTCTGGAATAGTTGCTGTGTTCTGTGTTATCAGTTTAAAATGGGCCTCGGGTATTTTTCAGGCACTAGTGTTATCAGCATCCTCAGAGGGAACAGAGATGTTTTATTAAGCATTAAACATACCTTTACCATGGCCCTGAGGAATGTGGAATGTGTTGAAACTAAACTGCTATGTAAAAAGTTAAATCAGGGTTCCTACCATTGGCTTAGGCTGAGACCCCACACACTTCTTAAATAACAAAAAGTGATGTCATCTTACTTTTTCATTTAGTGACATACTGAAAAATCATTGTTGGGATAAATATATACTCAGTGACCTTATGGAAGAAAATGTTGAAATTAGTATCAACATGGCACCTCAGATTTTAAATTTAGAGTACTGTGATGTTACCTTGGTTAACCATTAACAGAAAGTTGTTGATAATGAAAGGAAACTGAAATAAATCTGAATAAAGCTGACAATATCACCATGTTATTATTGAGACAAGTTTTAGGATAAAAAAGCAAGCACAAGTTTTTAAGACATTATTGCAATTTCTTAAGAGTATATTTTGTCTCTTTATAGCTAGAGAATTTGTTTACTTATTTTGTGAATTTTATAAAGAAAGTGATAATTTATACTCTTCCTGGGCCATTGAAGATTGCCTGGTCTTGAGAATCAGGTCAATAAAGGCTGTGTTTGGGCCTCCCTGGTGGCGCAAGGGGTTAAGTCTCAGCACTGTGGGGCCATCCACAGCTACTGCAGCACGAGTTCAATACCCAAGCCTGAGGGTTCCCACATGGTGCAGCAGACCTCTTCTGTCTTTCGTTTCCCCTGCTGCTCCCCTCAGCAGTGTATTTCAGTCACTCTGCCTGTTCCGCTCCCCACTCTGTCTCTGGTGAATCTTCTCACCCCCCTCACCACCACCCCCACACCTCTCTGGCATACACACTAGCTCTTGTATGCATAAATAATCTTAAAAGGAAAAGGCTGTGTGAATGTGAAATATGAACAGCAATATATAGAGTCTGAATAAAACCTATAAAATAAAAAACAAAACCAGAATCAGTAAGGAAAGACTTAATTTGTAAGGATTATTGCAAGAAAATAGAACGGACAATGAGAATGGGGAAGAGGAATTACTCTAACAGGCAAGACATGAATACCATAAATATGCATATCATAAGATGTGAATGTGTTTCCAGGTTTAGGTAAAAGGCATTATTTTTTCTTTTATTGGGAGGGGTAAACAAAGCTAACACAGAACTGAGTGTGGGAAAGGAGAGTGAATGGAAGTGGCTTGATTATATAGGATATCAAAATGTTTAATCCTGGAGCCAGTTTATTTTCCCAAGTGGCATTTAGAGAAAGCTAAATCTTGGTTCAGTGGCTCAGGCTGAGGAGAGGTCAAAGTTCAGGAGCCTGGGGGAAAGGAGAGAATTAATGTTTAGGTAAGAAGCCTTTTGTTCTAATTGATCAGTGGAGTAGGAATAGTTCAGCTCATCCTTTATGAGGTAAAGAATAGAATTTGGATGGTCTGTGCCTGGCTTTGTCTTGGTTAAACAAGGCAGCATCCCTGAATCTTATCTAAATCCTGTGGGAAGTGTGTTTCTTTGTTATAAAGTATTTCCTGAGACACAAAGTATAGAAGATTTCTTC
>PVIJ01005944.1:0-52500 GCA_004024925.1 Scalopus aquaticus | reverse complement strand
GAAAATAAAAATCACTCTGTTCAGGCTTATATAGTAAATACTTTCTGTACAAAACAGGAACATGTTATGCCTTGATCATTCTTTGGGAAAGCTTATTGCTTATTTTGACATAAATAAGATATAGAGAATAGAAGAGAGAAAGAGGCTTTACAGACTGACTGAAATCGGGCAGAACTCAGGGTGTCTAGTCCCTTCGTGGTCGCCAACTGAAATCGGGCAGAACGGGCCTCAAATGCCCAGGCTCTGCGGCAAGAGCCACCAAAATGCCCCAAAAGGCCAAAAGGCCAAATACAACAAAGGACAGCGCCTGATGAGAGGACAGGGCACTGCCTGTGGGTTCTCACCCGCGCGCACAATTGCAGGAGACCTCAGGCTGCAGGAACAACAACAGCAAACATGGGGTTTATTGTACAAACGGGGGAAACAGAGAGCTCGCTGCAGCCCCAGGTGGCGGCCGCCTCACCCAGGACGCAGCGGGGACGGCAGCTCCTTGGGAGGTGCTGGGTGACACCCACAAACAGGCCTCTGAGACACCAGGCGCAGGCCTCTGGGGCTCCTTTCAGGCTACGTCAGAGACAGCACCGGAGGCCCAGTCTCTGCAGAGCCCTTCGGCTTCTCTCCCTCCTCGGAGGGCGGCTGCTGGTGCTTCTTTTCTTCTTTCTTCTCTTCTCAGAGGCCAGGAACTGACTTCTCTCTTCTCTCTTCGGTGTCTGGAACCGTCGTCTTTCTTCTCCTGGGGGCTGGTCGTGTCGTGTCTTCTCCTGTTCAGTTCAACCTTTTCCCCCTCTTCGGTCCAATCTTTTTCCTCCTTTTCCTCTTTTCCTCCTTCCTTCGGTCCAATCTTTTCCTCCCTTGACTTCTACCTCAGTCCCTCTAGTCCTGGCTTATATCCTCTCCCAGAGTACCATCCATAAGTCTGATTGGACCATGTTCAATCCTGGAGCTGATTGGACCGACCCATCAGCTCCTAGCACCTGATTGGTCCATACAAAAAACGGCAGTTACTGGGCAGGAGCAACTGCCATAACTGACTCTGGAGCAGCGGGATAAGAGGCCCCACCGCTCCTGCAGGAACCCAAGCAGCTAAGGCAGCTTGGTTCCGGTAACATGACCAAACTGAGTGACCTAGTAATATTATCTAAAAATAAAGAGTCTAAATAAAATGTAATGAAGTGTTTGGGATTAAAACATTACAATTTGAGGAATATATTTTCAGATAAAATACTAAAATTTGCCTAAATAAAAGGGAAATTTAGAGTATTTTGTGGGATAAAAAGAGGAAGATACGGTAAGTGGTTAAAGAAAAAAGTTTAACATTAACAAGTTTAACTGTTCTTACATAGATAAATTCAGCTACTGATTCTGTCCTCTGACAAAAGTTCATAATCATTAGCCCTTGTGACTAGAGTTTTCATGCTCTCATTGGGTTCTCAAACAAGAGTTTAGTTAATAAAATAATTGCCATTTTACTCAACCCAAAGATCTTTGGCCCAATACAGAAAAAAAGAAAGTAAGTGCTTTTTCTACTATGTAATCTTTGATCTTGTTTAAAAATGGCTTCATCTATGTTAGTTTTCACAGTGATTTAATGGATATGGTAATAGTGATATATCCTAAGGATATATCTTTTATGGTTTAACCTGTTTTAGAAGTCATTTGTGTATCACCAAAAAGTAATTATAAACTCAGTATGTCTCAATTAATCAAGGACACAGAATTATGGAAGAGATACTTGCTCTCTTAATTCTCAATTTAGAGCAACCTGGAATACCTTGCTCACATTAAAAAAAAAAAAACATCAGAACAGAAAAAATTATAATAAGCTGTATGAGAATTTATGGGGAATTACATTTTCTGATCCAATAACTAAAGGACTCATTTAAAATATATTCTGCTTTAATTAATTTAAGAGCAGTGATTTGGAAAAGATTTCAAACATATACAGCTACAAAAGAAAGAAAAGTGAGTAGAAGATAAAGGGAGATGGCTTAGTTATAAAGTTCATAATTTCTTCACTGGGAAGCAAGATTCCTGTAGAAGTGATTAATTCAGTCACTAAAGATGTACAACATTTGCTGGACAACAGCTGTCACAGATTCCATAAACAGGACTCAAACATCTGCTGATGGCTGCAATACCTTCTTTAGATGAAGTACCAATTAAGGAAGATCTCATCTAGCCATGATATCATCAGGTGTTTTTCATGCTTTTCTCACCTATATCGTGATCCAAAGGAATAACAGAAGGATGACAGATTGTTTGCTGAAGCATAATAATCCTGTGGTCCTTTCAAAGAGTTATAATGCAAAAATGTCTCCCTAAATGTTAGTATCTCTTTTTAAAACTACATCTAGTTCAATACTTAATAGTCTCCACATTATGGAAAATATGAGGGTTGTCATGACAACTGGATGGAAAATTTAGTAAATGTAATTCATTTCACATAATGCAGTATTCTCTTCCTGTTTGTTTAAAAAAATAATAATTCCATGCAAATTCCATAGTCTGCACTGAAATAGCCTGCAGTATATCTGAAAAAAAATTATATATACCCACAGGGTAAAATAAGACCTTACAAGAAACTTATTTTCTCCTATTAGATTCTGCCAGTTTTGTCCTGGTTCCACTTCTTCCTCCCCTAAGTCGAGCCAGTGCCCTGGACATTGAAATTACATATAATAGTATGCTTACCTCCACACTTATATTAAGCGCAAGAGGATTTTTTTCTTGACTTATATTTCAGTGAGCTTAAAAAATAGGTTAATACTATAGAAAGGGTTCAGAAGCAAATATGAAATATCAAAGTGAACCATATAATTCAACTTACAAAGTACATGGAGGGAGACTGAAACCCCAGGCAATGGGATGAAAGCCTGGATTATTAGACTCACAAGAAGGGTCACTGAGAATAGTGGATTATGAAAGTATTTAATAAAATTAATATCTAGAAATAAGTTTAAAATAATCTTATTATACTTGTTTCATAAGAAAACAATGTGCCAAATAATATCGTAATATTATATCATAATATCTCAGATATAAATAACCATATCAATAGCTCTAACATTATTTTGTGTATCTTTCTGAAACTATTACTTTTACCAATAATGAAAAAATAGAAACCTAGATGATGACCACCTATAATTTCTACCAGATAGTTATTCTTTTAATTCTTTTACTGTGGTACCACTATCAGGAATAATTTAAGGAATACAGTTTTTAATGTAGAAATATGTATATCATTTTAAATTAAACTTGTTTTAGTTGTATATGAAGACAATGTGTCAGATAGATCTTGCCAGATTAAAAAAAGTAAACTGTGTTAATGATTGTCACTCAGTGGGCCTCCCTGGTGGTGCAGGGTTTAAAGTCTCAGTACTATCAAGATATAGCTAGCCACTGCCACATGAATTTGATCCAGTGCCAGGGCGCTAACCCACATGGCGCAGCAGACCTCTCCTGTCTCACTCTCTGCTCCCCTCAGCAGTGTATTTCAGTAGATCTGCCTGTTCTGCTCCCCACTCTGTTTCTGGTGAATCCTCTCATGGCCCCCTACCCCTGCACCTCTGGCCTATACCCCAGTTCTTGTATGTATAAATAAATGAAAATAAATATTAAAAAAAAAGATTGTCATTTTACCTGTTTCTCTTTATTATAGTGTTCGGTTTGTTTAGATATTCTGGTCAAGTTCATTTTTTACTCTAATCATAAATTTAAATATCTAGATGCTTTGAAATCATAAATTTTATAATTGCATAAAAATAATGAGCCACTCTGGGGTCAAGTAGCTGGCAGAAATTTAGATAGTCCATGCCAGTGGTTTTTAGCTCATAGACTACAACCACTGGGGATATTGCCAGAGGCAGATTTGTATGTAAGATTTATTTTTGTTACAACTGAATACATGTACACATATGGCAGTCTGCTAAATCATGTATGTAGATGAGTGCTTTTGAGATGCAATGTAATGCATGATTTATCCTATATATACAAACATTTTATGACATATTATGGTATACATTGGGTACACATGTCTGTCTTATGATGTGTTTTGGTTTTTCTCTGAATCTAGCAAGCTGGGGAGAAAATACAAATCCCTGGCTTACTCATTCAAGGAAGAACTGGTCACAAGTTCACTTTCCAAGTAAGTCACTTTCTTGTCATTTTCCACAACAACTTCATATTAGGGAAAGGGTAAGTATGTATTATGTAAGAACAATATCTCTTTTGCCACACCAGTTCATATTCCTCCTACAGTGTATGAGTAGTTATTACTTGAAAACTTTTTAATAGAGCTATATCACTAATTCTGGACTTGACATGACTTTCCCATATTTATTTAGTATTTATTAAATGTATTAATTTCCAATGTGTTAAGTCCGAAGGATAGCAAACCTGCTGTGAATGGTCAGGTCAGATATATTTTAGACTGTGGACCATATATACAATTTGTTGCATCTTCTTTTTTTTTATGTTTTTTTTTTTGTTGTTGTTGCTAGTATAATTTACAACCTTTAATAATGTAAAATAAATTCTTTTTTTTTTTTTTTTTTTTTTTACATACAAGCTGGGGTACAGGCCAGAGGCGTGGGGCAGCGAGAGGGTTCACCAGAGACAGAGTGGGGAGCAGAACAGGCAGATCAGAAGTACACTGCTGAGGGGAGCAGCGGGTGAGGCAGGAGAGGTCTGCCGCGCCATGTGGGATTCTCCCTGGCCAGGCGTCGAACTGGCGTCACCGCTGCCGACAGCTCCACAGCGCAGCGCTCAACCGCTGCGCCACCGGGGAGACCCTGTAAAATAAATTCTTATCTTGAGGTACAAAACAAAAATGTATGAGGAGGATTTGGTTCTGATTTTCTAGTTTGTTGACTGATGGTTTATTAGCAAAGCTGGATGAGAGTGAAAACACTCAAAAATTTAAAGACAAATATTGACTGGCTATAGGTTCTCAGCCCTTGAAAACAAACACAAATCATTTGTTTTTCAGAATTGTTCATTATGTATATCAAAACTTTATATCATTAGTAAAACATCATAATACTTAAGGTAAAAAGATTCCAGTTTGACTTTGTTAGTCCAATAGTGTGATGTTTAGTGGAATTATTTAGCACTTTAGTATTTCAAGGAATAAAATATTTAATTTCTACTCTCATTCTGTTTCAGCGATAATGAAACCTAAAATCTGAATTATACATTATCATTACATTACTTTGAAAAGCATCATAGAATTTTAGTGTTGAACCAATTTAACTTTATCTTTCATGATCCTTAATGGGCATTAAATTGGTATAAAAATGATGAATTTTGGTTCTATTTCTTGTATTGAGTTTCACAAAATGCCCTCACACCCCATAAGGTATGTCATTTTTGACCATAATTTTCTGTATAGAACAAAGTCACTTTTTTGGGACAATTATGCATTTTTAACTCCTCTAGAGAATACCTGATTAATTCTACTAACATTATTTTAACAATGTTGCAGTTTATACACAATGGTGGTGGAAAGGAAAAAAAATCAGAAAATAAAAAAAGAAATAAAAAAATAATCAGAATATAAAAATCTTCATAAAGTTTTAAAATCCATTCAGAAGCATATTTTTCCCTTTGGTGTATAATTTATTGATATGATAATATGTTTTTGAAGGCTCCACCCACAACATGAGAGAAACCAAATTTTTGATAAGCTCTTTCTTACATATGGCCAATAATGAACTATTATTGCTCATAGCTAATCTCTGCATCTTCAAAACTAGAAACAAGAAAACCAGCCACAGATATTTTCCTCTGAGGTGGTAAGTCGTGACCTGCTGTGGTGGTAGGTCACACCACAGGGAGAAGGAAAGGAAGTAGCACATGGGGCACAACCATTCAAGTTGACTGAAAAAGCTGGGAGTCAGGAACAGATGATGCAGCACACAGATCTGGTAAGAGGATCTTTCTTGTGAGGCAAAAGTGTGCAACTACTGGCGCAGCAGACCTCTCCTCCCTACTCCCCTCAACAGTGTATTTCAGTCAATCCGCCTGTTCTGCTCCCACTCTCTCTGGTGAGTCCTCTTACTCCCCCTCCCCCGAAACAGGTCTAGCCTGCACCCAGCTCTTGTATGCATAAATAAATCAATCTTTAAAAAAAAAGTGCAACTACACAAACACAGAACTGGGACCTGTTGTTCAATCTTGACAGTCCGATATCATCAGCATGGATAAGAGTCCTATCCTCCCATCCCTTCAAGAATTGAGCAGTTCTGAGACTGGAAAGAGACCTTATGTGCACGACAGAAAGGAGGTGCGGACCATGAGCTTGGCTCTGTGCAATGATCATGCTTGATCGGCTTGTGTGATACTAAATTTCTAAAATTTTCTTTTACCTTGCCAAATTTGTTTGCATATATATGTTCATAGCAACCTCTTATAAACCTTTGTATTTCTGTGGTATCTATTGGAATTTTACCTCTTTCATTTCAACTTCCTTCTATTTAGGTTGGCTATTTTCCTTAGTGAGCCTAGCTAAGAGTTTACCAGTTTTGTTCATAATTACACAGAACCAACTTTTGGCTTCACTGATTTTTTTTTTTAGCATCTTTTGATTTCTATTTCATTCATTTCTGTTTTGGTTTAATTATTTTCTTCCTTCTACCAATGTTTGTTTTCATTTGCTCTTAGTTCTTCAGATGTAAGGCTGGAAAGTTTTTTGAGACTTTTTTCTTTTGTTCATCACACATCTAACAAGAAATTAATTCACAAATGTGTAAGAACTCATATAACTCAACCAATAGAAAAATAAAAAAAAAATTAAAAATCAGCTAAAGACCAAAGGCACATGAACAAAATGCTCAGTATCATTTATTACAAGGGAAATGCAAGTCAAGATGATAATGAGCTATTTCTTCACACCTATGACATGGCCTTTGTCAAAAATATTGGAAGCAAAATGTTTGGTGAAGGTGTGGACAAAAATGGTCTCTCATTTACTAATGGTGGGAATGTAAACAGGTGTGGTATCTATGGAAAAGTGTATGGAGAGTTCTTAAAAACTAAAAACAGAAATATCATATGACCCAGCGATACCCCTTCTAGGTATTTATCTGAAGAATATAAAAACATTAATACGAAAAGACATTCACACCCCTATGTTCATAGTAACATTGTTCACAATAGCCAAGTCATGAAACGTCAACCTACAGATGGATAAAGATATTTTGGAATACATACCAAATAGAACACTTCTCAGCTATTAAAAAAAATGAAATTGTGCCTTTTGTAACAATATGAATAGATCTCAAAGAGATTGTGCTACGTGAAAAATCAGAGAGTTGAAAAGAATCACTAGGCATTTGCACTCATTTGTAAAATATAAATAACAACCACAAAATAAATTGACACAGTATATCAAAAATGGCTCTTCAGCTCTGTGAAATATATGGTGGTTACCAGAAAGGAAGGGAAAGGGTGAAGGAGGTGTCACAGGTAAATGTGCGAGGGTAGTTGCTCTGCTGTTTTGGTGGTGGGTTAGTGAAACATGTACAAAAGTAGGCACATAAAGGTGTATTACTGAAATTATGTAGCTTTAAAAGTGAATGGCAAATTAATTAGGTTTTATTAAAATAATAAAATATATTTAATAAAATATAACTTACATTAGTACACTGAGATAATTATCCCTCCACATTACATGCTATTCTTTGTCCAGAGAAAACACAGACGTTTACAGCAACTTCTTAATTTTATAAGCAGTGTGTATTCTCATGCTCATTGTTATGGACCTGTTGGTGAACTGAGCTTTGCTGGTACTGAGTTTTCCAGTTCTGTATTTCTAGATCATCATGAGCCACAAGGGACATTTTGTGTGGGATTTGGAAGACAAAAGTCAATCTGTAGCCAACCTCTTTTTTTTTGGCTCAGATGGGCAGTGCAGAGCTAGGTGATGCAGTAGTTCACACATACTCTTGCAGATTTGCAGGCTCACCTTGTTGGCCTGGGGAATTGGCCAGTCCCACAGTTCCTTTAGCTACCACCAAATCTTCATTTCCTGCAATTCCTGGACACCATTTTTTTTCTGGAATGTTTCTTTCACCGCCAAAACTGGAGGCTGAGAGATCAGTGCAGGCTTTGGTTTTCATGAGTTTCAGTTAGCCCTTACTCGTCACAGTTTCATATTCATAGTTCATATTTCTTTCCTGAAAGACTTGTATGTTCTTCAGGATCAGCACCAAAATTGAAAGAACAATTTATGTAAACTATAAGGCACACATAAATTTTATATATAAAATCAAATCTTATACAAATATTCTATCATTTCTAGAGTAGTGTTTCTATGATTGAATCCTGCAAAATGCACAAAATATTATTCTTTCAATATTAATATTGTTTTAAATATTAACTGCTATTTTCCTGTTATTATTAAGCACTATTTAAATTTGCTTCGGAATATTTTTGTTTGACTTTACATTTTAAGTTGAAGAGAAATTGATGACTAGTTCATTATATCAAATGAATTTGGATTCTTCAGAAAAGAAGGTAGCATAAAGACATTCTCACATGGAAGAAAACTAATATAGGGCCTCCCTGGTGGCGCAGTGGTTAATCGCTGCACTGTGGAGCTGTCGGCAGCAGCGACGCGAGTTCGACACCGAGGCGGGGAGATTCCCACATGGCATGGCAGACCTCTCCTGCCTCGCCTGCTGCTCCCCTCAGCAGTGTGTTTCCATCGATCTGCCTGTGCTGCTCCCTGCTCTGTCTCTGGTGAACTCTCTCGCTGCCCCATGCCTCTGGCCTGTACCCCAGCTTGTATGCAAAAATAAATAAATCTTAAAAAAAAGAAAACTAAAATAATTTGTTAGCAATAAGCTCATTCAAAAATTTTGATAAAAAATATTTTTTTAGACAAGAGTGAAATCCTAGAAGGATGTATCATAAAACATCAGAATGAAGGCCAATAGAATTGGTAACTCTCTGAGTGGGTACATATGAGAAACTATTCTATTGTAGAGCTCAAAAAACATTTATTTGATGACTGCAACCAAAATTTGTTACTATTGTGGTTTTTGATATATACTACAATAATATATAAAAACTAAAGTATCAAAGAGGAATTAAAGGGCCTATATAATGGTTAGGTTCAAAATTTCACAGTAAGTGCTAAAACACTGATTCTAAGTAGATTATGAAATGTTAATTTTACATATTTGAGTGTCTAAAGTAAGAAGTAAAAATTAGGCAAGCAGAAATAATGGAAAATGGATAAATTAAAATGTAATTCTATGTCAAATCCACTATTGCTTTCTAAACAATGGAAGAGTCTTATTTCTCAAAGTAGTGTCTACTATACATTTATATAGGAGTTTGAAAACCTTTAGGATACATCTTAATACTGAGAAACAACCACATCATTTTATTTACTCCTGTGTATCACAAATTTTTGAATGTGGTGTATTTCCATTTTTTTTTCATATCTTGTTTGCATTTCACGTCTATTTTAAAAAGCCAAAGAATTTGAGAAATAAACAAGTATATCAATGATTATAAAAATGATTACTTCATTTCTTTTCAGCAGCTTTGCACTTCTAGCAGAAGTGCCACTTGTATTCCACCACTTGATTTTTTTTGTGTGTGTATGTTCATGTTCCAGCTGTTCCCAGATGCTGGACACAGTCATATAAATTACACCCAGTGGAACCAAACCACTCCATTTGGGAGTCTCAACTTTGAATATTGTATTGACCCATGTTTCAGAAAAGAAGAAATATTTCCAGGTACTTCCCACTGTTTAATATGTGACTTTCCTTTCAATGTTTTCCTCTAGTTTGATTCTCAGTTTGGTTTCTTCATATGAAAGCCATTCCTTTACTGCTCATCTTAACATTGAAGGAGCGCAGAATATATCACCCAAGTTGTGCCACCTTGGCATATTGACTATTTTAAATTGAATTTACCTAACAAACAGCAGGTGTAACAATGACACTCCCTCTGTTGTCCCATAAAAGCAGAAAGTAAATTCCTCACGTGAAAGATACCTTCTTTGCAACAGGAGTATAGAAGGCATCCTTATCACCAAAAATAGGCAATTTGGGGATGAGTATCTGTAAAACAATGCTATGATTCCTTCACTAATCTAGACCCAAGTCCAAACAAATTCTTCTAAAATTTATGGTTTCTTTGAAAAAAATATACAAAAGATTTGGTTACTTCTTTGGGTCTCATGTCTTTGGGGCTTCTGTACATATGGAATGAAATGTGCTTTTTTCCTGTTTATTTGCCCTCTGTCAATTTAATAATTAGAGCAACCAAAGAACCTAGAAGGGAAGAACTTTTCTCTCCCACAATATTTGCACACACCATGGGGCTCTCCATGGGCTACGCACTACTCGCTCAGGGCAACTGGGATCCTGGGACCCTGACAAAGGAGTCAGCAGAGGCAAAATTTTCCCAGATCTCTACCTGCAGGGTCAATTGGAAGCAAGAATGGTTGACAGTGTTTTTTCTTTTCTAAATTTAGAAAAGCAGGTAAATATATTTGTGTGAACTAACTGCTTGGGTTTAATGACTCTGGTAAAGATTTATCACAAGTATTGAGGTTTTCCATTCATCACTTTCCTTCCAGAGATGGTTACTGTTTCTCTTTGTCCATGTGTTGATTGTAAAGAGGAAAACCAAAATGTAGAATGTAAACATAGATTCTGTAGGCCTGTTGCTGGAGCCTAATTCATACACTGATAAATATACAAATATCACTAGACCAGCAATGATTTAGACAAACTTTGCTGTGTGCTCCCCACGTAAAATTCCAACGAAGTTTTCCTTTAAACTTGTTTTGTGCCACTAGGTCAAAGTAATTACAAGCCCAGGGCAAACTGGTCTCTTATTACCTCTCTGATCTCTTCTCCCAGTCTTTACAATGGCCTCATTGCTGTTCTGAAACCCTTGCAGTTGCTATTTCTTCTCTCTTGTGCACCTACGGATATTTGTAGAACTAGCTTCTCAACTTACTTCATATCTTTGCTCAAATGTTACATTCTCCCCTGAGGTCTTTTCAACTAACCTATTTAAAGTTTTAAACTCTGAATTCCCCTCTAGAACAATCCCAATTTGATTCCCAGGATCTGTTCGGGGCAGTTCTATTTGATTTCATTGATCGTTGTATTTCTCATTTTATTACCTTGTCTAGGACACTATGAATGGGATATTTTTCTTCTTGTCATTTTCCCTAACACCAGAGGAGTTTTTTGTTTGCATGTTTTCTTTTGGTTTATTATTGTTTTATCCTACTAGTGCCCTATCTATTTTTCAGAATGTGATCTCATAATAGTTAATCAAGATTCTTATTTTTAGAATTTTTTTAAAATTTTATTTATTTATGCATACAAGCTGTGGTACAGGCCAGAGGGGTGGGGCAGGGAGGGGGTTTACCAGAGACAGAGTGGGGAGCAGAACAGGCAGATCGACAGAAATACACTGCTGAGGGCAGCAGCAGCTGGGCAGGAGAGGTCTGCGGTGCCATATGCGAATCTCCCTAGCCAGGCGTTGAACTCGCATCGCTCCTGCCGACAGCTCCACAGCACAGTGTTTAAGCGCTGCGCCACCAGGGAGGCCCTCAATCAAGATTCTTACCTAAGGCCTAAGGGTTAAATTTCAGTGCTATCACCCCTACCAGGGAGCTGACCCATATGTCACAGTAGACCTCACCTGTCTCACTCGCTGCTCCCCTTAGCAGTGCATTTTAGTAAATCTGCCTGTTCTGCTCCCCACTCTGTCTCTGGTGAATTCCTTAACCCCCAGCACCTCTGGCCTACATCCCAGTTCTTCCATGCAAAAAATAGATAAATAAAATCTAAACATACATATTCTTACCACATGTGTATCTGGAAAGATTCCAGCACTAAAAAAAGAGAATTGCAGATGATTTTCTTTACTTCCTCATTTTAACTATATGTCTATGTCTTTATTCCTTCCTACATCCAGATACTGGATAAGCAAAAGCAAAATAATCTTACATAGCCTGAGATAATATGAAAGTGAGCTAAACTATAACCCTGGAATAAAGCAGTGATAGTTTCTCAGACCCACCTTCCACAAAATCACATACAGGCCCATTTCCTTTCAGAAAACAAGTTTCTGGTAATCATGGAATCCAGATTAATTTGAGCTATGGATTCAAGATCACTTCCCCTTTTTGAGCTAACCAAGTTGGATTTTATGCTTCCCTCAGATTTAGCAAGCTTTACACTTCTTCCTTCCTTTAAGTTCTTTACCTCTCTCTCATGCAGAATCCAGAAGGTCAATCTACAAAGGTCCCTCTCTCCTTTGTTTTAAGAGTATTTACTTTTGAAAATTTGCATTGTATATTTTTTACAGTAACTCTGAGATGTCAATATATTTAAAAACTTGACAATTTTACGATCCAGGACTATCTCCAGTTGCTGGGTGCCAAGCCTTTGAAATGTAATCATCACCATGACACAAAATTTCAATTTCTTTAGAAGACATTTCCTCAAGAGAGCAACACAAATCATCAAATGTTAAACATCTTAAGATAGAGTTAATTGTAATTAATAGGTCTCTGTAATGGAAATGAAGTTTGATAGTTGGCTAAGAGTTTATCATGAGTTCTATCAGTCATCTTGAAAGCTCTCAATTTGCTTCCACAGAATGAAACCTGTTGCTAAAAAAAAGATCATTACTCATCCATTCTTATTTAAAAATGTCCTTGGACTCTTTCTACCCCAGGTAGGAAATGAGACTAACCATGGATCAAATACTCTTTTACTCCATGTTATGGAATTAGTGAAATATCTTTTTCAAAATATGCATTTGCTCTTCAAATATTTTAGTTGTTGTATCCTGATTATTTTTTATTTGTGGTAACACTGAAACAATTCTCTTAGATTATCTTGACACAATTCACTTATCAGTGAGAAAATACGTTCTCTTTGTATTCATATAGTTGTGAAAGTCTGTCACAGGTATTGATGTATCTTATGTCACATGTAATGATCCTGAGTGACCAAGAGGCAGGGGCAATTGAGACTGAGCAACTCACTGATAAACAGACAAATGAATGTTAAGGATAGATAAAACTCTGGCTGTCCTGAGAAACACTGCCTACATTAAATTAACAGATGATCCTAATAATAATGCCTCTGAAAAGTGATATGAATACTGGCACTGAATTTAATCCAATTTGCAATGCTTACAAGCTCCATGCTGGTCATCCTAAAGACTTCTCCATGTTTTGACAAAAGTCTTCAGGAATTCATGCCCTCTAGGCATGGACTATGTATTAGGTCTTCTGAGCCCTGATAAGTAGTTCATAACAATCCCCCATTTTCAGCCAATTGAACTGGTTGTTTACATCATTGCAATGTGGATTCCCCCCTAATAAATTCATGCTGTGGTTATATGCATTTGTATATATGAAGCCATCCTGCTTCATGGAAGTGGAGAGATCAATCTAATAAAACAAAATCTTATCTCAAATATTGTAATTTGAAGAGAGAAGAGAGAAATTAACAGAAAGTTTACCTTGAGATGCATCTTCAACTCATCCTGATTTTCAAATTCACTTTACTAACTGGAACAAGATTTTGCTATAATAACAATAATACATACTCACTTTTTCAAGGTAAAGTTGTAGACTTTACCTAAGGACCCCCATTCTAAACTCACCAGTTTTGCAAAATGTAGGCCATTAACTCTAAAATTAATATCAAATATTGAATTATTATCTATGTTGGCTTTTTTAAAAAAAAGATTTAATTATTTATACATACAAGCTGGGGTACAGGCCAGAGTCACGGAGCGGCGAGAAGGTCCACCAGAGATAGAGTGGGGAGCAGAACAGGCAGATCAGAAATACACTGCTGAGGGGAGCAGCAGGAGAGGCAGGAGAGGTCTGCCGCACCATGTGGGATTCTCCCTGGCTGGGTGTCGAACTCACATCGCACGCACACGACAGCTCCATAGCGCAGCGCTCAACTGCTGCACCAACAGGGAGGCCCAGTTATCCATGTTGGCTTTGATGTAAAATGTTTAAAGCCTTTTCAAAAGCAAAATCTTGTTGCAGTTAATAAACTGAATTTGAAAATCAGGATGCGCTGAAGAGAGGTGAAAACACATGTCAAGGTAAACTTCTTAGATGTGTAGAATCATGTGATGAGAAGAATATGAATTCAGGACCTAGGATTACAAGTTTGAGCACAAGATTTCCCCCTCAGTAGATATGGAACCATGTGAAAGTCCTTATTTCTAATAATCCTCAATGTCTGAAGTTGGTAAGCAGTACTTTACTGCACTGATGGAGAATTAACCTAATGAGTGCAAATTACCCAGCATAATGTTTGCCCATAGCAGAATTTCAATAAAAGTTTGATTTTTCTGGATGACTTACAAATACTCTGCAGGAGAAGAATAAATATCATTTCAGATTTCATATCATTCATCACTTATGCTAATATAATGGCCAACTGAAAGTCTGGAGCAAAATTTCCTAAACTGCACAGTGCCCTCTGCTCTGTTCATAGGGGCTTTAAAGGATTACATGATCAGAATATTTCATAAATAAGAAATTGCATATGCCCCCCCCACTTTGGAGAACCATAATACATATTAGCACATTACAGACTTTAAAATGTCTTGCAAGAACATTAAAAATTATAAAGAAATTACAATGGATTGTTCAGCTATGTGCGATTATACTGTTATTTTAGGATGGTCTATTACAATATTACCGGAAGACCTATCTCCCATGTTGGAGCAAAATAGAAACGTTCCATGTGAAAAAAGCTTCTGAAGGACTTACAAGTAGGTAGCAAATATGGCACATGAAAAATAATCATATTGTCAGAATAAATAGAGAGAAAATTGAAATGCGCCTTCAAAGTTCTACCTGAAGGGCCTCCCTGGTGGCGCAGCGGTTGAGCGCTGCGCTGTGGAGCTGTCGGCAGCGAGTTCGAAACCCAGCCGGGGAGAATCCCACATGGTGCGGCAGACCTCTCCTGCCTCACCCGCTGCTCCCCTCAGCAGTGTACTTCTGATCTGCCTGTTCTGCTCCCCACTCTGTCTCTGGTGAACCCTCTCACAGCCCCATTCCTCTGGCCTGTACCCCAGCTTGTATAAATAAATCTTAAAAAAAAAAAAAAGTTCTACCTGAAGACACACTGTTAATTAGTTATGGTACTAGTCTTTTTTTTAAAGATTTATTTATTTATGCATACAAGCTGGGGTGTAGGCCAGAGGTGTGGGGTGGTGAGAGGATTCACCAGAGAAAGAATGGGGAACAGAACAGGCAGATCTACTGAAGTACAATGCTGAGGGGAGCAGCAGGCCAGGCAGGAGAGGTCTGCTGTGCCATGTGGGAATCTCCTTGGCCGGGGATTGAACTCATGCTGCAGTGGCTCTGGATAGCTTCATAGTGCTGCGCTTAACCCATTGCACCACCGGGGAGGCCCGGTACTAGTCTTCTATGTGGCATAAGGAATTACCATACACTAAGCTGCTTAAAACTAAACACATTTTTTATATCACGGATTCTATTAATCAGGAACCTGCATATATAGTAGGGGAGGAGGGAAGTTTTTCCTTTACCCCTCTAGGTCCTTCTTTGGTGGAGTGAATAAAATTACAGATCAGCAGGAAAAAAAGAGCATTGTAATTACATACATGTGAAGAAATTACATGGCTATAAATTCTAGAGTAAATTTTGAGGGCTTTTATTTTTGAGCTATTGAATAGGATTGAAGCCTTCGGTGTCAAGGAGAGAGGAGGGGACACATAGTGAGAGAGTGACTCATGACAAAAACAGATGCTCTGTAATTAGACATCTGCTATTTAGATAGGATGCTTCAATAAATAGGTTATTTCTGGAGATGACCTTAAATCTGGTAATCTTCACTTTTCTAAGTAGATAAGGTAATGATGACAGTTTCTTTTGAAGTTCACAGTGTCTCAGTTGACCTTAGTTTTACAGACCACTGTAACTTGTATTAGGAAGTCTGTTCTAAACATAATGAGCAGGTCTATTTGAACCTTTTGGGAGGCCTATTCTTTAATGACTTAACTGGATCCTCTGTTTAAAAGTATCATATGACTACAAACAAGGTATTGGTCAGTTCTGGGTTCTCATCTGAAGCTGAACATGGGAAGAAACTATTTCCCAGATCTACAAACGTGCATGCAGAATTAATTTTCTTGAAACTATAAACTTTATGCTTCTTCAGAGCGAACAGTAGGGCTTTCTTAGTAGTCTAACAAGATAAACACTCCATTTTTTTATACGTACATGCATGTGATCATGTATGCCATCATCTTTATGCATTCCTTCTAATAGTAACAAGTCACAGGTTCCATCTATACTCAATTTTAAGGTATATCAGAGAATCACAAATATCAGGAAATAAGGTTCACAGAAAACATCTCAAAGTCTCATGTCACACCTATTAAAATTCATAAGATTCAAAGAAGGAAACCTGTAATAAATTATTTTTTTTCTGTGAACTGTTCAGATCATCAATGTATTATCCTACTATCTGAAATCTATACAACTTGAACATTCTTATTATGTACTAGGGTTATACAATTCATTAACATGCATCTTCACATAATGTAAGAGAAAAGGCAGGTAGTATTTCAACTTCACTTCAGGATGAAAAATAAATCTGGTTTCATAAAATGCAAATAAATTTAGTTCCATAAAATGCTTACAGATGAAGAGGTTAGAGTAGCCGCAATGTCTTCTGGCTACAAATAAAATAATTCAGCTCATCAGTAGTGTATACTTGCTATCTTTCACCTGAATTTTAAATTAATACAAATCTCTTTTTCTTCTTTTTAAAATTACATTTCCATTTAATGTACTTAGAATGCTTAATGAATATCCAATTTATTGGAGTGTCTTACTAAAATTAATTTATACATTAATCATAACTTTGTAATTGTGTTTTTAACATGGTATTAAAATATAATAATATACCTAATAAAAGTGTATTCAAACTTTCCATTTATCCTTCAGAGTATGTCTTTATGACAATAGGATCACAGGATATTTTCAACAAAGGCATGTTCAGTTTTCTTTTTGAAGATGAGGTGAATGGTTAAGGATAGAAACGAAGACATTTCTAGTTTTCTGTACTAACTATTCAATATACAATACCTTCCTAGCTAAAATTAAACTTGCTTGGTTATATTTATGTGGCTAACATATTTACATGATCTACCTCTTTGGGGTGCATTGAACTAGATGTATATTGCAGAAACAGCACAATCATTTAAACATTCAAGGAAAATAATTATCAGAGGGAGAATGATGGGTACCCTGGGAGCCCCAAACCTGCGTGCTCTAAAGGGGTTCTGCTATCCAGTGCATAAAGACAAAACATACTCTTAGTGCATAAGGCCTTTAATAGAAAAAAATCTTTAATGGAATTAGTGTGCGAGAGGAAGAGAAAGAATATAGTTAAAATAGATTCCAGTAAACACCTAAAGTTACCCACCCACACACTGGTAAAAGCCCAATCAAATAGAGTTGGGCCAAACTAAGACCACTGAGGTGCAAAAGTCTAACACTTGCCACAAGTCTAAGGCACCTTCTGGTGTAGAACAAAAGAGCAGAAGGGGCCAGGCAAGACTGGAAGGAGAAGAGTAAAATCAAAATATAAGTCAAGATAAAGGTTGCCATTGTCATTCTCCCACTGGGTCTCTCACTCATATCTCTATCCCCTTCAAGTGTCTCCTTCCATGTCCTCAAAATCGCTGGTACAAGTCCAAGGACAAGAAATAAAAACAGCTTCCTTTTCACATGTCTTTCTGCTCCATGCGCCTTCTCCAGGTTTTCTCTTCACTTCTTCATCTGTCATCTTTTCTCCTTCTTTTTTTTTTCTTTTCTTTTTTTCCTCTTTCTTACCTAGTCCTTTCCCCAGTCTTTCTTAGCTTCTCTTCTCTGCTCAGCTCCACCATTCCCTGGGTGGAGCAGGAAACCTGGAGCCTCCCCTTTCTGTGGATATCACACTGTTACAAATTAAAAAGAAATATGTATTTTGGAAGATAAAACACCGTTTGTATGCATATTTTCCGCCCAGTCATATGAGGTTTCATAGTTGTTTTTCGTTAATTTTCATTCTTCATATTTCAGTAATTCTTGCTTTCTTGACACTTTAAAGGTAATCAAATAAAAGCACTCAGACTGACTTGTCTTTTTAAAATGTTAAATCAGTGGTTTACTTTGTGCCTTAGTTTTAGCATTTGAAAAGAAAGGATATGGAAAATCAGGCCAATTGTCATCAATGACTTCTTATCAGAGGTACTGTTTTTCACAGAAGGGAAGATTTTAAGTACACTTTGGGTGTTTCTTCCCTTCCATTCTCTCCAGTGCCTTCAGCACATGCTGTTTCTTTCGGAGTAGATATCAACCAGCATATTCCATTGAAAGTTTTCCATAAGAATTTATTGCTTGAGGGGCCTCCCTGGTGGCGCAGCGGTTGAGCACTGAGCTGTGGAGCTGTCGGCAGCGGCGACGCGAGTTCGACGCCCGGCCGGGGAGAATCCCACATGGCGCGGCAGACCTCTCCTGCCTCGCCCACTGCTCCCCTCAGCAGTGTATTTCTGATCTGCCTGTTCTGCTCCCCACTCTGTCTCTGGTGAACCGTCTCGCCACCCCACGCCTCTGGCCTGTACCCCAGCTTGTATGTATAAATAAAAAATAAATCTTAAAAAAAAAAAAATTATTGCTTGAAACAAAAATACCATTTTTAAACACATATCATCAATACAAATGTGAAAGTAAAACAGAGTAAATTATGCCGTTTTCTCAGTCTTGGCTGTTATGATTTTTGGAATTTTGTTCTTGTTTTAAGGGAGCTGCTATAGGGAGCTGTTATAGGATATTTTGCAGGATCCCTGACTTCTACTCACGAGATACTACTAGTGCTGCTCTGTTATTGTTACCAGGCCCTATAGTTGAACTAAAGGACAAGATTAGTATATTAAGCAACTCTGGAAAATGTGGCCTATGCTTAAGCCAAAGACTGAAGCAAAGGGATTCCCTGCCCTGGGGCACCAGGCAGGCTGAAAGGACCTAAGGGAATAAGCAGGAAGTATCAAGGGGAATTAGGGGACTCTGAAAAGATAAGAAAGCCCAGGAGCAGGCCCAGTCTGCATGCATTATGCCAGACCCCTAATGCCCAAGTTCCAGATGTGAACACAGGGAGAAACCCAGACCACAGAGGCTCTGTTCTTGACCTCCAAAGATAGAAGAAACTTTCAGCAGTGGACCGCTGAAGAAAAGCCAAGGAGCTTTGTAGGTGACCAGCCTGCTGAATCTGCCTACAGTCTTGCTGCTGCTGTCTGGAGAGAGAGAGCAAAGGCCCTGGGGCTAGTATCTCACTGAGCTGTTGTTACTGGTGTGGGCCAAAGGCTCATGAAGAGCTGTTTATCGAATTGTCTGCCAGTGTCTCTGCTGCTGTCAGTTCCGGTGTCTGGTGCTGTTCCGACCGACTGGGCTTTGGACTATCCCTGTGGGCCACTGCTACATCATTTCACCAGCCCCGATTTAAGAGTCCCTCTAGCTGGGCTGCCACATGAGTCGGATCCCAGCAGCTTGCTGGCTGCCACGCCTCCATGTGATTGTTGGCTGGACAATTTCATCTTGGAGGAACATCTTTGGGATTTCTGAACACTATGGACTCCAGGGGGAGACTGTCAACCACTTGTGGCCTTAGTAACTCTGTTTCCCCTGTTTGTTAAGTAAACACCATTATTTTTTACCTAAACCTGAGTACTCTTGCAACTGTGTGTGTGTGGGTGAGGAACTTGTCTACTGGACACTCTCTTTCTGTAACAGGGTGGTCCCCAGGGAAAGGAGAGGTTTCAGGTTCACTGCCCCACCCAAGGAAGGGTGAAGCTCAGCAGAGAGGAGGAGAAATTGGATGGGAGACTAGGGGAAGGAAGGAGGATAGGAAGGAGACCTGGAGAAGATACATGTGAAAAAGCTGCACTTGCTTCTTGACTTTGGACTTGTACCAGGGACCTGGGAGACATGGAACAAAACACTTGAAACAGATGTGGGTGAGAGTTCCAAGGGGAGCTTAAGAATGGCAGTCTTATCTTGCTATTGCTCTTCCATCTAGACTTGCCCGGCCCCTCCTTCCCCTGTCCCATGGGTCCCCATCAGAAGATACCTTAAAATGTGGCAAACTTGGGCCTCCCCGGTGGCGCAGCGGTTAAGCGCTGCGCTGTGGAGCTGTCGACAGCGGCGACGCGAGTTCGACGCCCAGGCGGGGAGAATCCCACATGGTGCGGCAGACCTCTCCTGCCTCGCCCGCTGCTCCCCTCAGCAGTGTACTTCTGATCTGCCTGTTCTGCTCCCCACTCTGTCTCTGGTGAACCCTCTCGCCGCCCCACGCTTCTGGCCTGTACCCCAGCTTGTATGTATAAATAAAAAATAAATCTTAAAAAAAAAAAAATGTGGCAAACTTTTGGGCCTCAGCAGTTCTACTTTGGGCCGAACTTATATGTTTTTTTTTTTTTTTTACCCACAAGAGAATGAGTAACTTTGGGTGTTTAATTTGAAAATTGTGTTCTTTCTCTTCCTGTTATTGCACACTAATTTTATTAAAGTTCCTTTCTGTTACAGGTCTTATGTACTGGAGTATGTTTTGTCTTGATGCGGTGGATGGTAGAACCGATTAGAGCAGGCAGGTTTGGGGGTCCCAGAGTGCCCCTCAACCTGCCCTGTAACACTTGAAGGGCTTTAGTACCCATAGAGCCCTGTATCATTGTGACAAAAATGTCCCCAGATATTGTTAAATGTCCCCTTTAGGGCAAACCTACTTAAATTTGAAAACCATTGTGAAATTTGCTTGTAATATCTGAAACACAGATATTGCTTAAGAAAAATAAAACTAAAGGGGAAGGGACTGATGGTGGGAAAAAATGACTCTAAGTCATTGAAATTATTGAGATAACATGAATAATGCATGTGACATTGTATAATGTAGTATTAGTCAAATTGTAAAGATTCAATCTCACTACTTCACTAATACAAATATGAACATTGTAAGGACAAACAATATCTGAAAATGTTAAAGGCACCCATTAAAAATGATAAAATACAAATAGAATTGTAGGAATATGCAAAGCATGAATAATGAGACTCACGGGCTGCAAAACAAGGGGTCCTTAAGAGAGGGAGTGATGATTCATTTGTGTTTCATGAAGAGATTACATATACACAAAGGAACCCAGTTCATTGGTCTTTCCAATGAACTAATTTCCACACGAGATACACACACACACACACACACACATATATATTACATATATATATATATATATATATATATATTTTACTTTATAGGTGATTGATCAGATAAGTCTTCTCTTTACTGGTTGCCACTTAAATTCAAGTATATGACCACTTTGATTCATGGCAAATTTAAAATAGTTGCTTATTTTAGAACACCGTATTTTAGATTGTTGGACTTTTTTTTTTTTTTTAAGAGGAGAGGTTATTCAACAGGAAAGAAGAAATTTCTCAATATTTTATTTTTCTCTTAAACACTGATTATAATTTGGGGATATGTGGTTTATCTTTCATAGCACTTGTTTAGTGAATGGCTAAAATTTCTTCAACTTTATCTTACAGTGGTTATATTAATTTTGTTTTAATTTATATTATTTAATCTCTCAGAGGATATACATTACATTTCTAGGCAAATAGTTCTATTCCTTCATTATGATACTAAACAGATGGGGCATTTAAAACTGGTCAAGGGGACTGCCCAAATTGTTTGCTGGTTGCAGGAAAAACAAAACTGGGAGCAGTTTCCATAGCTCGGCTACTTGCAAAGGCCCCAAAGTCACTGAAGATTCGAAAAAATGCTCGATCCGAAACTTTACATCTCAGTGGCTCAAAAACTCCTGGCAGTTGATTTCCTTTTCTACATCATGGAGACTGAATCTCCCTCTTCTTTGGTCCCTTTTATTTTCTATCAGAGTCTCCACCCCAAACTACAATACCTTTTAGCATTTTTCTCTGAGGCTAACTGTCCTCATCAGCAACCCCCTCCAGTAGGTACCACCTATACTAGACTTTGCTCTCACCTCCTTTACAATTAATTCTTTTTCTCTGTTCTCTTTTCATTTATAGTTTTCATGTTACACTTCATTTAGGAATCTATCTTCAAATAACTGATAATCTATATTATATATATATAGAGAGAGAGTAAAATATGTATATATGAATGTATAAATGTCCATATGCATGTGAATGAAGATAAGTATTTACTGAAAATAACATAAAACAGGGATGTACAAATAGTAATGCTACATTTCACATTATTTTCGCAAACCAAGCACATTAGTCTAGCAAGTACTCTGCTGAAGAGAACTTTAGCAAGACCCTTGAACATCACTTTATTGTATATAACTGAAATCATGCAATATGCACTTTTTTTGTGTGTGACTTCTTTTGTTCAATATTATATTTATTAGAACCACTTGTACTTCTGTATATAATTCTGGAGTGTTTATTCTTACTGCTATATAGTAACACATGAAATATTATTAATAGTTTGTCTATTTAGCTGATTGAAATGTAAGTAAACTTCACTTAGGGCCTAGTACAAATAGTGCTGTTATTACATTCTTGTAAATGTCCTTTTCTGCAGATATACAGATGTTTTTATTGGTCTACTAGGAATAGTTTTGCTGGCACATATGATATACATATTGCTAGTTACTCAAAATGTAACGGGGCTGAGACCAAAGTCCAGTAGTTTCTGATGAGGATAGAAAGCCTCAGGGAAAACTGCTAAAAAACTTTTACAGTTAGGAGTGGAGACTCTGATAGGAAATAAAAGGGACAAAAGAAGAAGGAAATTCAGTCTTCATGATGTAGAAGAGGAAATCAACTGCCAGTTTTTGAGCCGCCAGGATATAGAGTTTTGGATTGAGCGTTTTTGGAATCTTCAGTGACTTTGGGGCCAGTGACTTTGGAGGCTTTGCAAGTAGCCGAGTGACTGAAACTGCTCTCGGTTTTGTTTTTGCTGCAGCTGAAGAAAG
The DNA here is from genome assembly GCA_004024925.1 of Scalopus aquaticus. Taxonomy (NCBI): domain Eukaryota; kingdom Metazoa; phylum Chordata; class Mammalia; order Eulipotyphla; family Talpidae; genus Scalopus; species Scalopus aquaticus. The sequence continues at coordinate 29,454 of PVIJ01005944.1, read as the reverse complement.
AAGGCAAAGGCCCGGAGTGGACCCTAAAATGTGTGAGTGCAGTCTGTTGGGCTGTCTTGCAGCTGCAGTTGCTATTTTCAGTGTTGCTGGCCTGGTGCTGTGCTGGGGCACAAGGGCAGCTTCGGGAACATCTCCAGTTGTGTCCTGTGTCATCCTTGTGCGTTGGAACCTGGCCTACAGTGTGGTTGTTGCACGTTTGCAAAGGCAGGAAGATCCCATCTTGGACATGTGGCCTATTGTTTGGAAGAGGAGCTCCACGTTCGCAGTGGCGGGGAGATGCCACCTTCGTTGTTTCTTCTTTGGGACTTGAAGGACTGGACATTGCCCTAAGTAAGGTAAATGGCTATATTTTGGCCTCAGTAACTTTGTTTATTCCTATTTGTTAAATAAATCCCATTGTTATTGTTCCCTAATCCAGAGTAGTCTTGCAATTGTGCAAGTTTTATATTTCTTAAGAAATATCTGTGTTTCAGATATTACAAACAAACTTCATGATGGTTTTCAAATTTAAGTAGGTTTACCCTAACGGGTATATTTGACAATATCTGGGAACATCTTTGTCATTCATAGTGGCCGATAAGCAATTTGGGCAGTGTCCTTTACCAGTTTTAAAGTCCCATCTGTCTGGTACCAAAAGTAGTTGTAACAATATGGATTCCATCAATAAAATCTGAATGCTATTTTTATTCCATTACCTTGAATAAAATTCCATAAAATTTTATTTTTGTCATTGTGGTAGATGTTTTGCAGTATCTTAATATTGTTTTTATTTGCATTTTCCTGATTACTAATAGCACTGGACTCCTTTCATATATGTATTGGTTATTTATTACATCTCTTTTATAAAACCTGTTCAAGACTTTTGCTCAGTTTTCTACCATTTTGACTACCCCTTATTTACTTATTTATAAGTTTCTTATATAGTTGGAAATTCAAATGTAATATTTCAATATATTCCGTAGTTTATCATAAGATATGTAAGTTGTGAATATTTTCTCCCTGTCTATGGTTGCTTTCTCACTCTTACGATGACCTATTTATATTTAAGAAAGAAAAATTTACTTGAAAATTGGACTCTGATTATATTTTATAACTAATGACATTTTTATATGATAATCAGTGGCAGTGAGGGTATAAGGTTGATTTAAAATTAGATAGTAAGGCAGTACTAATTTGACTTTTAACCACACTGAAAACTCCATAATAGACAAAACTAAAATGTGTGTAGAAGTTGAATTAAGCATTAACCTGATGATTAAAAATAGGAGAGTGTGTGGATACCATATCCTTTATTATAATAGAACTTTTTTCAGTTATTGGTCTCAGGAAAGCATTGCTACTTCCCTTTGTATCCTGGCAGCAATGTCAGAGCCCTTTACCTCAACCACTTCCAAAAAATTAGCTGCTGTTTTTCATTTATGGAGGAAAGATGTTTTAGTAGTTATAAAAAGATCTGTATTTCTAAGTGCTACCTGCCTGCACAAGACTTTCAACAGATAATTCTAACTCCAGCCATTATGAATCCATTCCCACTTTTAATGTCCTGATTGTACTAGTTTTGTAAACCATCTAGATTTCCAGGCATATATGCTTTTTTGGTTTCCTTGCAGCAATGAGTTGCAGCATTTTCTGCTGAAGTAAGAAGATGAATTCACCTCGTTTTTCAGTTCTGTTGTTTGCTCCCTATTCTCTTATCACATTTCTTCTTTTGTTTGTTGGCCTTATTGTTTCATGCCTGTTTAGGGTTATTTGTCTGTTTATTTGTTTTTTTGTAGTAACTTAACTGAGACTTAAGGGGGAAAGTAGGCATTCCCGTTGTGCTTTGCCATCAAATTTCCACCAATAAGAAGGTTATTTCTAATGTGCCTCAACCACATCTTGATACCTGTACAATTATGCTCATTAGAAACAGACATTTATTATCTCAATACATGCATATTTATTAGTATCACACTCTATCCTGTATAATTTTCATTTTCATCTAAAAACACTTTATTAAAACATCGTGATACTATATTGACATATTAACAATTTAAATTTATTATAATACATGTAGTTTTTGGTACAAGTGGCAGAATATTCCCATAGAGGTAAGAAGACATCTGTCTATTCCTTGTATATTAAACTACCCAGATAATCTTTAGTTATTATACTCCTCCAAGAAAGCATAGATATTTTTCTATTTCAAAATTAACTCCAAGTATACTCCATGAATTTCAGTATGTAAATTAATTTTTAAAGTTATTTCAATGTAATAAAATTTTTGATGACTAGAATATTATAGAAAGATACATAAATAGGGCCTCCCTGGTGGCGCAGTGGTTGGGCGCTGCGCTGTGGAGCTGTTGGCCTTGGGCGATGCCGGTTCGACACCCAGCCGGGGAGAATCCCACATGGTGCGGCAGACCTCTCCTGCCTCACCCGCTGCTCTCCTCAGCAGTGTATCTCTGATCTGCCTGTTCTGCTCCCCACTCTGTCTCTGGTGAACCCTCTCACCGCCCCGTGCCTCTGGCCTGTACCCCAGCTTGTATACATAAATAAATAAAAATTCTTAAACAAAAAAGAAAGATACATAAATATAGTATATTAGAAGAGATTATTTTAATGAAGAAGTAATTCTAAAGATGCATCTAAAAGAATGTCAAACAATTTATGTCAGAGATTTCTTTGGGATCCTCTTTTCATATCTGCCTAATAATTATTCATAGATGTCTTTTTAAATATAATGAGCGTAAAAGGAAAGTTACAGATGATTTTCTTTTTTTATGCAGATTTCATTTCTTATTATTTACACACAGTCATACCGAAGTAACTTCAAAATTCTGCATACTTCATATAAACCAATGTTTTTTATATAACATATTTCTTTATTTTGAATTAATATAATTTATTTGTTGTTATTAAAGCACCATTGATCCACATCCTGCCTTGGCAGAACCATTACAATATAATTGATGATTAAGGAAGACAGATGATCCCAAAGTTGAAGCAAGAAAGGCATGAAAGGAAGAACACATGCTGGATGGGGTTTGAATCCAGTTCTGAATTGGCTGTGATTTTATGTGTCATCTGCACTCCCTCAACTCAAGGGAATTAGTAAACATGAATGTTCAGAGGTCCATATTTATAAATACTGTGACTGTTCTGAACTTATCTATGCTAGAAGGGACCTACTGAAGGCATTTTTCAATGTGACTTATGTTCTACAGATGAGTAAATTGTCATCTAACAAGTTTAAAAGTAACACACTCCCCACCCTTACCCAGCATGAAGGTTTCAGAGGCTTGAATAGATAAAGGGCATTGATAAGGTTGCTATGGGAACCAGACCATAAGCCCCATCACTTTGACCTTGAATGCAGAAGCAGGGCCAGGACACATTCTGTGTCCAAGGTAAATGGGAAATCGTGTCCAGGATCAGACATACCAGCACTAACCAGCCCAAACCCACTCTCCAGTCGTGAAAAGCGTGCAAACACAGGTTATAAAGAGGAACCCCCAATCCTTCTTAGCTTGCAGACCTCTCCTGTCTCCCCCACTGCTTCTCAATATATTTCAACAAATCCCCATTTTCTGTTCTCCATTCTGTCTCTGGTGAATTCTTCCACCCCTGCACCTCCGGCCTCACCCTAATCTCACCACAACATAAATGATGTTTGCATTTTCATTTGTGCTATAATTTAGATTAGTTATAAGAGTTTATCATTTTAAATGATTTGAAATATAATTCTAAGCTTGCATCTTCTAGTTGACAAGATTTACTATAACATATCCAAATCAATTTTTAAAACATTTTTCTTTCTGAAAGAAATACAACACTAGATTTCCTCATTGTTGGTTGTTTGAACACTGTGGTTTGTGATACACAACAGTTTCTAATAATGTAAAGTACTAGTAAAATATTTATGATTATAGTGAAATTATTTCACTATGACTATCAAGTTCAGGATTTGGAGATTATATATGCTTATCTTCCTAGATAACTGATTCAGTCAATTTAACTCCTATTAACTGACTTCCCTCCCCTTGAAAATGGGAATAATAATAATCAATAACTCTCAGTATTGATCTGGACACTGTATAAAATAATCTATTTAAAATATTCAACATATCACCTTGGCATAGAGAAAATGCTTATTAATCCCATGTATGTTTTATTACTATTGAATGAATATGAAATAACTTTGATTTGAATTATTTAAAACCTATGAGGACTTTCAGAATTATTCATATGCTTGTGGTATTTTAACTATTACAGAGGAATTTTTATCTGCATTATTTTTTAAGTTTATTTGACCACCTAATGTCAGTGTAAGAGAGGGGCATATATAAGAAGAACTGCATTCCATGATTCATACTTCAGAAAATGCTACTTCACAGTCGCTATCTATATTTCTTAGTCCTAGATATATTTCCAAGCACAGCCTTAATTAAATTTGTATTTCCAATCATACTTCCTGAAATAAAGCAATTTAATTCATCATATGAATTTAAATCACATTGGGTTAATTTTATGTGCACCGTTTTCATCATTGTGGCCTATTTATAGGAAAATAGGTATTCTTATTTATCTGGTTATAAATTTAATTCCATAGCTAGTTTACATCATTTTAAAATTTAAGTATTATTTTGAAATAGTTGAAATGAGATAATACATGTTATAATATATAAAAACTAATTGTGGTTCCCAACTAGAATTGTATACTGAAAATAGTTTTTATAAATAAATTAAGGAGATGTACTTGCTCACTTTAAGATTCATATTTATTTACTAAATGTCTTACTGGATTATAAACAACGTTTAACTTTTCTGTCTTATTTCAAACCTCAAAACTATTTATCTCTTATATGAGAAGCACTGCAATGAAATCACACTGCTAACCCAAGACCCAATAATAAATTCTGAAGTGCTTAATTTGTCAAATAAAAGCAGCCATTTAACCGATAATAATATAACCAAATAAAGATGAATTAACTTTGTTGTGAAGAAGTTTCTTGGGGGTCAGGAAAGTGATTATGATGTTAAATCAACATTTCAAATAGAATGATGCATGGGAGTCTTCACTAAACAATAAAAAATAAGCTCATCCTCAAGAAAAATATGTAATTTTAAAATGACAAAATAATATTATGTACTTAGTACAAAAATTGTTCCCCAGAGCAAGTTTTGTTTTTTTGTTTTTCTGTGTGAAGCTGGTGCTTAAAAATGGAGAATGAAAGTTAAAAACAAACTGATTTTGATCCTCCATTCTCCACCTTTTTAATCAATGTGTCTGGGCATTTTATCTTATCTCTGAAAGCTTTAGTTTCTGGTTTTTGTAACTAGGATTTCTTTAAAGCTCAAATATCCCAAAAAGAAACAACTTACGTAATTTAGCTTTTATACTATATCTGTTTTATTCAATCATAATATATTGTGGTTCAAATGGTACTTTCAATATCAGATTCATAGTTTCTTTGGTACTCATTGTGAACATTAATATATCGTGTGAATACACCTAAAAATATTTGGGGCGCCCTACTCCTGGTCTAGCAGGCAAAAGTGCAAAGCAGTCTTCATAACCATCTTCACAGATTTCATCTTGTACACAGGGATCTACTGCCTGAAAGTAAAGTCAGTCTTTTCAGGTGAAAAAAAAAAAATTAACAGTGGGTATTCAGCTTTGTGCATTCATTAGCATGGAAAGAATTAAATCCTACATTGACTTCCTTTAACATCATTATATCTTTAAGTCAAGATAACTTAGAACTATTTAGAAGTCCCCCTATCAAGAATGACTCATTCTTCTATTTTTTCAAATTTTAAAAGGACAGGTTTATTAGTAAAAGAAGAAAAAGAGAGGCACCTGCATAATCACAGGTGGGCAGAGCTGTCACGCCAGTTTTGCAAAGGGAAAAATTTTGTGAAAAGAAACACCTGCATAGTCACAGGTGGGAAGGAGAGCTGCAATGACTTACTCTTAAAGTCAATGCACATATATAAGCTAAATTCAAACTTATGATTATTGACATAGCTTTGATAGGGTAAAATCTTTCGGATTTCCAAATCCTCTTGGACTATCTAATAAACTCTTTGTCTAACTATTTATCTAACTACTTTGAGACTTTATTTTTAGTTAACAATGGCAATTCTATACAAAAGAGATTGGGATGCTAAAATGAGTTAGTACATCATGCATAAATCAACAAATTACAGGATCCAACATGCCAAGTATCTCCCACAGGAGGCAATGTGGTTTCCTTTCCAACAGGACTGAGGGGTAAATTCTTCAAAGGTTACTTAGGTTGTTACCCTTGGATTTCTGTGAAGTGCGTCTGGGTCTCACCATGAGCACACTCTTAACCTGCCCTCTCTTCTGCTGCTTACTTCCAAATAAATCCATTGTATCATTGGAATAACTGATTGCTCTTGTTTGAGGTCAACATAATTAATAACCTATTCAGGGACCTAGAGATTAACTCCGGACCTCTCAAAGGCTGGTGGAAAAAAGATGTTGGTGCCCACAGAACAGAATTTGACTGTTTTCTCAAAGATCCTGGGGGTATTAGCCTAAGTTTTCTCCTGATTTAGATTTCTTCAGGGAATCTGGAATTCATCTCTTCAAGGTATTATTTGGAAACTTAGTCTACTTAAGACCTTGTATTATATGGGGGTATCTCTGTGGCATGTAAATGCCTCTTCAAGGATATATGCTGCCCCAGTGGAACTGTCAGGTTTGGAAAGAGTTTTAAATTTAGGTAACTGTTAATAGAATAGCACCTTTTATCCAAACCACTATGGACAAATTCTCACTCTGGGATTGTGTCATTTACCTGCATGCATAAAACTGGCAATAAAGCACATTGTTTTTGAGAAAAGGCTACCTGTGGAGTTGTGCTTTGTCTGCCTGATCTTTCTCATGATTAGCTACACCAGTAAAGGCAGTGCCCTTGTGCATGAGTGCTCAGATTTACATTATTTTAAAAAGTTTCCATTTTTACTGTAACCTGATTTCCTTTCAGAGACAGGGATCATCTATAAAGGAGCAAGTCATTTGGGGAATTTCTGCTAATAATAAAATAGAAACAATAATAATAAACAATAATATTAATAATGATAAAAGAAATGGAACCATGGTTAACGAAGAGTTTTCAGGGTGCTCTTCCATCAGGAATCCCTGTCCACTTAATATTTTAGACCCATGTCCTTCTACATGCACACTTCTAACTAAGTGTATTAAATTAGCTAAAAGCAATTTAAAACTCCAATGGGCATTAGGGAAAATCTTGGACCTCTTTAAATTTGCTTTTCTTAAAACTAAATTGGACAGCCACAACGCTGAAATTACTAAAACTAAGTAGAGAGTTTATTTAATTTATTTTTTTTAAAGATTTATTTTTTATTTATACATACAAGTTGGGGTATAGGCCAGAGGCGTGGGGCAGCGAGAGGATTCACCAGAGACAGAGCGGGGAGCAGAACAGGCAGATCAGAAATACACTGCTGAGGAGCGCAGCGGGCAAGGCAGAAGAGGTCTGCCGCGCCATGTGGGATTCTTCCAGGCCGGGCATTGAACTCGCGTCGCCGCTGCCAACAGCTCCACAGAGCAGCGCTTAACCGCTGTGCCACCGGGGAGGCCCAGAGAGTCTATTTTAATTGGTAGATGGAGGCTTCCAAAAGGTACCGAGAGACTAAAATCACCTCCTTGCAAACTATTTTAGTATTAATTGTGCTAACAAATAATGAAAAACAAATGAAATGGTTTCTGAGGATTTCCTGTCTCCTCCCTCACCTTCTTTATGCCAGGACTGTGGTGCAGTCATTGCTCAGGCCCACTCCTGCCGCCTTTCTCCCTCCTGTTCCTCTTCTTTTGGTCCTGAACACCCCGGTGCTGCCACACGCTCAGACCCTGCTCCCACACAGTTGTTGTCCTTCTTTCTGGAGCTCTTATCCCCCTTTAGAATCTCAGCCTACACAGTTCAGTTCTGCTTAACTAAATCTTTACGCTGAAGTTCATTCTGAAGCCTCATCCTCTTAATTCATTACAATCTGCCCTTTTAAAATTAAGCCTTCAGGGCCTCCCTGGTGGTGCAAGGGGATAAGTCTCAGCCCATGAAGCTGTCCGCAGCCACTGCAGCATGAGTTTGATTCCCTGCTAGAGAGCTTCCCACATGGTGCAACAGACCTCTCCTGCCTAGCCCGCTGCCCCCCTCAGCAGTTTACTTCAGTCGATCTGCCTGTTCTGCTCCCTACTCTGTCTCTGGTGAATCCTCTCACCACCCCACACCTCTGGCCTACACCCCAACTCTCATGTGCATAAATAAATCTTTAAAAAATAAAATTAAGCCTTCTGAGGATTCGAACAAATCTCAGATCTCTTTTATTCCTTGACTAAGCACAGATTGCCTCCATAGAAAAGAAACTTCAAGTAACTGATGACTTGCATAGACTTGCTGAAGCATTAGCTGTCATGATGCAAATTTACCAAAGTGATTTTCTGACACACATCAGTTACTTCACATGCTTGTAGGGTCAACCAAATATTAGACGAAAATTTCCAGATGAGAAAATCCTAAAAAGAATTTAGCTAAACTCTTCCCAAGTGGCTAAAAAGCTGACTGACGAATTTTATCAAATAATTTCCACAGACTTTCCTAAGCCAATTTGATTGAAATGCAATTTAAGTTTGTACACAAAAACTTGATGTCCCTGTTCATTATAATTATAATTGATTTCAAAGAAAATTCAGTTTTTTCTTCTTTGCTGCTAGATGGACAACGGTTGCCTTCAATTCTAAGTGTGTTATTGGACTAAACCAAAGTCTTTCTCTTTTAGTTAAAAGAAATCTGTTAGGCTGTGGGACCTAAGTCTACTTCAAATTTAGTTAACTTAGCAAGTTAGCTTGATTGCATTTTTTTTAAAGATTTATTTATTTATGCATACAAGCTGGGGTACAGGCCAAAGGCGTGGAGCTGCAAGAGGGTTCACCAGAGACAGAGTGGGGAGCAGAACAGCAGATCGACGGAAATACACTGCTGAGGGGAGCAGCGGGTAAGGCAGGAGAGGTCTGCTGCGCCATGTGGGAATCTCTCCGGCTGGGGCATTGAACTTGTGTCGCTGCCGCCACCACAGCTCCGCAGCTCCACAGTGCAGCGCCCAACCGCTATGCCACCAGGGAGGCCCAGCTTGATTGAATTTTAGATGAGCTATCTAGAAGAAATATTGCAAAAATCCTCATCTTCAATCTTGCTAAATGAAGCTTCCTATATGAAATCAAAGTCCCCTAGCTTTTGCCACTGTTTAAGAAAGCAAGACATTAGAAAAGAGATTATCACAAACTTAAGAGTTTTAAACCAGCCTTTACAAAGTCTTACTAATTTCTAATAATGGGGCTTCAAGGACTGCAAGAGCTTTTCCCAATTCTCTTTCTTAATTGCCTGGGAGAAACAACTTTCTAATACACAATGCATGTGGACATGACACCTAAGAAAATCCTTCTTGGCACTGAGGGACAGAGCCCTTCGCATATGAGTATATACCTGACTGTTGTTCAGATATGCTTTCGGAGAAAAATACAGATCAAAAGGAATGTGAACATTAATATAAAGAAGTCTTATTTAGTTATTTTTGATTGTGTCATTTTTTTTATTGTAGTAACATTGGTTTATAGCAATGTGTGATTAAGGGATAGGTTTAAGTTTGCATGTATTCAGATATGAATGAAGCTGGGAGGCTAAAGAGTGCCCATTCTTGCATAAATCAGCAACTGCAGGACCCTTAAGGTTTTCCCTCTCCCCAGGAAGGCGATGCTGTTTTCCCCTCTAGCAGAGCTGAGGAGGACTTTGTCAACATTTATTTAGGGGTTTGCTAGAACTGGATTCAAGACAGTACATGTGCACCTTGCCATAAAATGTCTTCTGTTTTATTGTTTGTTGTCAAATAAAAACATTTTGTTGTTGGAATAACAGGTTGCTTTTGTTTGAGGTCAACATAACATGTCTGAGAATTGGAATGCTTTTGCTGATGTAAGCCGAGTTAAAACACTAGTAGAAATTCTCATCCACGGTAACTTCTTAAAGTCACGTATTTTTAAAATTATTAGCATAATCTTACAGATAGTGAATCTCTGAGATGTAAAAGCAAATAAAAGAAGGTTAAGGCCACCATTTTCTCTTAAGCAATGCTCCGCTCTCCATTAGTGATAAATACATAACAAACAGAAGTGTCCCCAGATCACTATAGTTTAGTAGAAGAGATCTTTGCTGGTCTGAGCAAATGTATAAAAACACAGTTTGATTCTCTGAAATCTCTGTGCGTTAAAAAATGTATCTTAGAGTATATCATCATGGATACTCTAGTTCTTATTCTTTGCACATTTGAAATCTCTTAGAGATTAATATCTGATGCCTTTAAGAGGTCTACATGTTCCTGAAGCTATTTGAAAAATCAATTCATATTTCTATACTCTGTGACTCTGTGTGTGTGTGTGTGTGTGTGTGTGTGTGTGTGTGTATTGCTATTCTCTCCGAAATTATTTTTTTCTTCTGTACTCTTTATCTGTCTGGGAAATTTACTTATCTTTCAAAAGTTCATTTCTAACATTACTCCCTGTGGTCTCCTTTCCCACAATTTTTGCGGATATTTGTCTCCTACAATATTTTTTCTTAGCATTTTGTTCAGAACTACTATATCACTTAGCATATTGGATAGCAATGACCTGCTTTGTAGGTCCATTTTTACACTCACACCCCCAAACCTTCTTGCTTTGAAAAGACAGATAACACGTAGCACTTTATGTTCACACCCATGCTTAGTAGGGCACCTAACTCACAATAAACACTCACACGATATTTGAGACAGAAGTCAGTATTTATATATTCTATAATACACTGTGTATACTATTCTTACTTTAAGTGGAATCCTTCAAATAATTTTTTTCAAGCACTTTGATTATATTTTCCACATTGTTTTCTGATTTCTTTCTTTAAGGACCTGAAGAAAAGTCAACTTTAATATAATTGTTTCTTATACCCAAGAACTTCAGAAATCAAACTTCACTTTCTGGCAGTTAAAGGGAAAAAAAATCTTAATAATCATATCAACTAACATTCAACACAAAGGAGAAATGGAAGTATAAAATGCGAATTGTTTATACACTATTACATTTAATAAAAGTATATAATCAATGGATGCATTCAGATTAACCCTCAATTCGTAATTTAGGAGAGTAATCTTATTTAGTTAAACTAAATGGCAATGAAAACGCAAACTTCAAAAAAAAAAAAGAACAAACTAGAATTTGTGAGTAGTGATATTCTCTTTTTTCTTAGTGCCCATTATAGCCAGTAACTTCTATGACAGTTCATCCAAATATGTTAACATGAAGCATCAAATCTAACACTGTTAATGCTCCAGTATCCCCTGTTTCCATTCAACATTGTTATCACCTATAAGTAAGGTAATGTGAATGTGGAGTAGAAGAATACTATAATTACTATATAGGTTTGGGATAGCTTTTTTTAAATTTTTTTTCTTTGATTTGTTGATGGTATACTTCTGGATTCATCATGCTATGAGAAATTCTTAGATAAATCACATTTTTGCTATTTTTCAACATATGGTAACTTTTTCAGTGAATTCAGTCTCCTCTGTAACTCTAATCGAAAGAGAAATTAGCTTTCTGTAGTTAGTGTATACAAAAGTTCCTTCTATTTTTGACTCTTCACTTGCCTCAAATGAGTGGCCTCAAATCCATTTTTTTTCCTCAAAACTTAAAAGGAGCTAAAATTTTATGGGTGTACGAGCAGCATTTAGTCAAATTATACAGTATCTGTAATACATTGTGTATGCAGATACACAGCAGACAAAATCATGTTATTTTTATTCATCGATCCCTGGGTACACATTGGGTTTTCTCCGTATCTTGGCTTTTGTGAATAATACTGCATTGAACATGAGAGTGCAGCTTTATCTTTGAGATCCTAATTTAAATTATTTTGAAATATATATCCAGGAGTAGGACTGCTGTATCACATGGTAGTTCTATTTTCAGGGTTTATTTTTGAGTGTGTGTGTGTGTTTAATTTGAGGAATGCCATGTTATTTTTCATAATTGTGCCAATTTATATGACTCTCAATAGTGTACAAGGATTCCAATTTCTCCACATACTCATCAACATGTTTTAAAAAATAATAACCACCTTAACAAATATGAAGTGATATCTCATTGTGGTATGATTTGCATTCTCTTGATGATTGCTGATGTGGAACATTTTTTCATTTAATTACTAGCCATTTGTATTTCTTCTTTGGGGAAAAGTCTTTGCCCATTTTTAAATTGGGTTATTTGGGCTTTTGCTATTAACTTGTATTTACTCCTTACATAAATTGACATTAAAACCTTAACAAATGTATGTTTGCATATATTTTCTCCATTCCATAAGGTTTACATTTTCAATGAATTTTTTCTTTACTTTATAAAAGCTTTTTAGTTTGTGTATTTTTGGTCTTATTCATCTTTCTTTTAGTGTCATGTCAAAGAAACTATTACTAATACCTAAGTCAAGAAATGTTTCTTCCAAGATTTCCTTTAAAATGTTTACATTCTCATGTCTTATGTTTAAATGTTTAGTCCATTCTTAGTTGATTTTTGTGTATGGTATACAAAAGTTATAAAATGAGGGTCCAGTTTCATTCTTTTGCATATGAATTGTCCTTTCTGCAGTGGATGTTCCTAGTTTCATAACTGGATATTAATTAACAGTATATACATGAGTTTATTTCTGAGCTCCATATTCTGTACCATTAGCCTATATGCTTGTTTTTGTACTAGCATCACACCCTTTTGATTCCTGTATTATTTATTATATCTTAAAGTTAGGAATTGTGCTATCTCTTTATCAGGTTTGCTTTGGTTATTTATGGTCTTTTGTAATTCTACATGAATTTAGGATTTTTTTTTCCTATTTCTGTAAAAAGAATCAGTGGGATTTTGGTAGCAACTGCATTGATTTAATAGATTTTTTGAATAATATAGATTATTTTAATACTATCTAAATTTCCACTCCATGAACATATAGGTGTCTTTTCATTTATTTGTATCTACTTTAATTTCTGTTAATAGTGCTTTTTAGTTTTTAGTGTACAAGTCTTTGCCCTCTTTGGTTAAGTTTAATTCTCACTATTTTATTCTCTTTGATGCTACTATAAATTATTTTTTTTAATCACTTTTGGATAGTTACTACTAGTATATAGAATTGCTATTGACATCTGTATGTTGATTTTATATCCTAAAATTTTGCTAAGCATTTTAGTTATAGAATGAATTTATCTTAACCTAATAAAATGCATATATGAAAAGCCCACAGTTAACATCATACTCAGTGGTGATAATCTGATACCTTCTTCTAAAATCAGGAATAAGGCAAGGATACCTCCTCTTGTACTTCTATTAAGTATAATACTAAAAGTCTTAGTGCAATTAGACTAGAAAAACAAAAAAAAAAAAAGCACCAATTGGAAAAGAAGTAACATTATCTCTTTTGTCAGGAAATAACATATTATATGGAAACAATCTTAAAAATCTCATATAGACAAAACCAACAAAATATGTTAGAACTAATGAAACCTATTGCTCTGAATACTTTGCTCTTGTGCATGTCTTGTGTAACACAAATAGAGAGGAAATGTAGCGTAGATAAGTTTAGATGCAGGCAGCTTATAAATATTAAGAGTGGCTGCTATAATAATGTTCTATGATGTAAAGGTCTCTAAGTTTTATGTTATATTTATGGTGACTCCTCAAACCTCAAACAAATGAAATGGAATGTAGGTCAACATACAGTTTTTTTAAAAAAAGATTAAACAGATAATAGAAAATTAAAGAATATATTAATATATTTAACTAGGTAACTTTTACCTTTGCTGTTTCTTTAAGAGTTAACATTATTACATTCAATAGATTACTTGCTTCTCTATATTATCAAATAAATAATTTATCTCTATCTGCATCATCTACCTATTCATCTATAATCTATCTATGTAATCTAACAGAATAATTTGTAATTTAAATTTGCAGTCACTAAATTTTGCAAAAGTATATTTCATGTAAGTGTGGAATATTTAAAACAATTTAAATTCATAGTACACATTACTCTATAAATTTTAATATATGTATCTTTATCATATACTCAACAAAGTTTGTAAATATAAAATTACCTTGTCAAAACTATATGTTAGATGAATTAATCAAGGTAGGAATAATATGGTGGTTTTAATGCTTTCTATCAATCAATCAACATTTAGTAAAAAAATGAATGTTTTGCACTACATTAAAGCATGGTAAATGCTATTAGATTTAACAGTTTAAAGATAAGTATTAAAATCATTGTCCACTAATGGGTGTCATCATTCACTTGTGAAGAGTGCTTCAGGCAACATTTTTAAATAGGTAAGGCTTTAATTAAATTTCTGTATCTAGTTATTTTGTAATTTATTCCCTTCACCCTCTTTTCATGACTAACTCTCCAAATATTCTCATATTGCTTTTAAAGTTTCCCTAATAACAAATTAATTCACTTCACAGTGAGTTTCTATTTATTCTTCTATTCTTCACAATATCTTTTTCTTCTTAAAACTTGTCCAGCAGTGAGTACAGGATAATTTAGTGGGTAGAAAAGTAAAAACTTCCAAAAGGTAAAATTAAAGCTATCAAGAGCAGGATATTGAAAAAGAACTTTGGAGATAATATACCAGATTCTTTTTAGATTATTGAGCACAGAAAACTATAACATTTTTCAGAATTTATAATGTACTTTTTGGGTGTGGAAAAAAATGGAAAAGATAGTCAAATTAATCACCTTTTAGCAGTCCTAATGCTTACCTTTTAAATGTTTTGAAAGTTCCTACCTGCCTGAAATTTCTTTTCACAGTAGATATATACCATTGTCCTTGATTGCCTGCTCTGAATTTCTTTGATTACAATTACACCTAAGGGCTACACCACTAATACATACACCCACATAGTTGTTAATGCCTCCAAAAGCAAGCAAGTAAGCAAAACAGCAATATATCTGCTCATAGTAGAGGAACTGTGCCAGAACTCTGTTAAATAATTCTCTAACTAGTGAGAATATACCATAAATATTCGTCAAACATCTCTTTATAAAGGCCCCTAAGACTAATTCACATCTGCCAGACAAACTTAATATGGACTGCTTAATTAGAAATTGATTTCTTCTTCATATACATGTTTCTACATACAAGTCATAGTAATGGTCTAAAGCAATTAATGTGAAAATTCACTGCAGAGACACTCATTAAATACTTGAAAACCATGTGTATTTTTTTTTCAAAAGAGAGGTCAGAATGATTAAAAGAATAAGTAGAAATTCATTGACTGAGCTAATATCATTATTTTTTAGGATGAAAGTTTAAAGTGCTATGTAAGAAAGTGGTCATTTGTGTGTGATACTAACTGCAGAAGACATTCCCTGCAGAGTTCTGGCAGAATGCCTAGTATTTCAGAAGATGTTTAGCTTTGATTCAAGCTTTGAAAGGAAAAATGGAATAGCTCTTTATTTTCTCAAGTATGCTTCCTAACTATGGTTATTATCTTAAGAATGATTTACTTTTATCACAGAATACATTTTAGTGACAAATTGTAGAGATTTCCTTCAATCTTAATTCAATGTGGTTTACTGATGGGTTTTGGAATATTTCAATAATCAGTTGAGGAGAATACTCAGATCTTATATGAAAGTCTAGATGAGAATTATGCACATTATAAACAGAAATATATAGATCTAGACATCTTAATTTTATAATGATACAGTAATAATTAATATTAGAAAAGCAATAAGTAAAATTAATGGCAACCTACCAAAATACACATAAGTAAATCTCTCAATTTAAGTTTTGTATAACAGTAACAATGTTTGGAAATTATAACCATTAACCATTGTATTCAAATCCACTAAATGATGTGGACTATTTAAAAATGTAATTATGAGGAAAAAAATATATATGCCTGTATAGTATTACTACTTTTGTTTTACTCAGATGAATTACATGCTGAAAATGGGAGATACAATTGCAAATAATGAAGAATTTTCAGGAAAGACTCCAAAATCATAGCATTTTTGATGCTATATAGATGATTTAAATATACAGATGAATTGTTTTCTGTTTTGAGAATGATTTAAAAATGTAAGTTTTGGAGGAATGTAAGATATTTTACTTTCTCTTCTTCTCATAGAACACCTTTGAAATTAAATAAAATTTTAAAAATACAATGTTTTATTACTACACACAAGTACACACAGACATATGCACACTTACCCATACATTTAATTTCTTCAAAATGTTCATTTTCATTGGTTTCAATTATTTTTAATCCATCTTTCACTAATTTCAGTGTGAATTTAAAATAACACATATTGACTTTAAATTCCTAAGTTGATAATATTTGAAAGAATAACAATGTATATACATCTTAGCAGCAATGATGTTAATAAGACCATGCTAGGTATGAGGCATTTTATTATTTTTGAATATTTTTATTTATGCATCAAGAATTGTAGTGTAGGCTAGAGTGCAGGGAATCAGAGCATTCACCAGAGACAGAGTGGGGAGCAGAACAGGCAGATCTACTGAAGTACACTGCTGAGGGGAGCAGTGGGCGAGACAGGAGTGGTCTGCTGCACCATGTGGGTTAGCTCCCTGGCCGGTAATCAAACTCATGCCAGTGAATTGCAATAGCTTGAAAGCACTGAGACTTTAATCCCTGAGCCACCAGAGAGGCCCTGCATGTGGCATGTTAAAGGTAGGTTTGCAATAATAAATATGTGCCCCTCCTCAGGGATTGTCCCTAGTTTGGAACTATAAATACCACTTTTGCAACATTTCTCCAATGTAGAAATTTAGTTGCAGCGAATGAGAAAAAGGACATCAGGGCTGACTTTTATCAAGACCCTGGTAGAGTCCAGGTAACCAAGACAAATCCATACAAATTTATTCACATACCAAACGAAGGGAGGAGAGCATAGGGCATTGAATTACATATAACCACATCCAAACATGGACGGGTTGAGGCAATGGAAAGATGGGCAGGTTAGAGAGCAGGGATTTATTCTGAAAACTCTCCTAACTTAAAAGACACAATACCAACATAATCTTATTATTAGTGTCACAATGTTTATTGACAAGTTTGCAAATGAGGAGTCAACTATGGGAAGACTTTTATTTGGGGTATACAGGAATAATTTCTATAAATTTCAACAAATATTCATTTGCTAACATTTGTCCTCCTGGTATGCTGTAATTTATTTTCTGTAATTTACTTCTACAATGGGCTAGTGCTACACAGGCCAGACATGGAAGAAGTCTGTCCCTGAAAAAGTTAAACTTAATATGTTTCAAAACGCAGACTTTTTAATAAGTAGCACAAGTTGGAGCCTGGTCTCTTACAACTACTATGACAGGTAGCTTAAGTTGATCATCTTCTCATTAAAGCAGTAGGAACTAGTTTTAAGTTTTCTTGCAGTCTACCTCAAAGTTAGATACCACACACATACACACAAATGCATGAGAACCTCCTTCACCACTAGAAGGTCCATACCCATCATCAGTTCCAAGTCATCAAGGCAGAATAAAGTGAATACACTCCTTGTGATTTTAAATTGATTCTAATCATGTAACTGAACACTTATAAGCACGTATATATGTGTGTGAATATATACACATATAGATAAAGATTAATTAGTTATAAATCATGCACATATAAATAAATGTACTTGTGTATATATACATAATCTATTTTCATTTATGACTTGCTTGATTTGATGAAAATGTGTGGGAGAAACTAGGAAACACACATTGTGTGATTACTTTTACATCTTGAATTTTTAAGCCAGTTATGGATAATCCTGTCTAGCTATATTTGTAAAGGCAGATAATTGGTTTAGATTATATTTGGTTTCTAGTTCAAAGATCTCTTTTGCCTTCTAGTCATGCTGAAATGATGTATTTCTTTCTTTTGATTATGCTCTTTCCTAGTTGAAGCTGAAATAAATCCCATATCCCCTTAAGAGCTAAATCATTCTTCTAGAATTATTTTCCCATTAGAGACCTGATCTTCTGGTATTCTGAATGAAAGCGCGAACTTCAAAAATAGACATTTCAAAATGGTTGCATTGTAGAAGATGACCTTGCAATTTGGATATAATTTTTAATCATTTATGCACATTTTCAAGGCAAAAAGTTAGTTGTATTAAACTGAAACATATTAATGTAATAACAATTTGTCTCAATTTCATCCATTTTACCTCCCCAACAACAAGGCACTAAAATGTGGTTGCTTGAGTATGTGAGTTGCATAAATGATACAAAAAAATTAGTGTCAGAGAAGAGTTGAGAGACATCTGGCTCTGTGCATTAGATATGACAGGCCAACCACTTCATCTTAATTTCTAGGAGCTATCAAATTAAAAAAAATTGAGGAAAAAAGAACTTAAATATTTATTGATATTTCACCTGTCTCAAATGGTTTAAAAGTATATTGGCTGAAATTTTAATTTAACAAAATTACTTTTTAATATGTGTCCAACATTACGAGTTTCCAAAAAAGTAACAAGAGCAAATATGTCAAGTTCGCAAGTTACAGAAACTAAACCTTCTCAAGAAAGCTATTAAAATGATACCTATTAGAATTATTATAAGTATGAACAACTATACAGACTAAAATTTCATGGACATACTGAACTTTACATTTTCCTGTTTCTAATTTTTAGTTTGCTTAATCATTCTGTTTATTTTTGTAACAAAAAGATAACCATCTTGTGTAGTCAGTTCAGGCTAACTCATAAAGTTTGAAGTCATACTATTGCAGAAATATTTTTATTTGCTTTTAAAAATAAACAAGCTTGGATATATTCATTTTACACTGATCATTTTTCAATGTATCAACATATTTCTAACTCTACTGCAAAGTAGGAGATGAATAATAACTTTGCAGAAAATAGAGAACATCCAGTATAGTAATTATATTACTCAATGACAGAGAATACAAGAGAAGTGGAAAATGTAAGCTTCTAGAGAGGTTGGTAATTACTAGGGTATGCTGAATTCTGTATATATATTTGCTCAAATGCACCACACGTAAATATGATCTACTTATCAAAAGGAATGGTCTACATTTTAAAGTACTTCAGGTCAACATCATAAATTTTATGGACTCAACCATCACTTATTTTTCTCTCCTATTGTAGTAGAACTTCAAATTGTCATATCCACAGAGCATATTCAGTAAAGAAGAAAAGATACTTTATTAGAATTTATCAACTAAAATGCATTTTATTTCACAATTTCTCATCTGTTTTACTGCAAATCTAACATGTCTAGTCAACTTTCTTCTTTCTTTTATTATAATTTTTAAAAGGGTTCTGCAATTCCATGCCCCCCCCAAATTCTTAAAGAACATGATTTGTTTTTTATATACTTTTGAGTAAGTCATGAAAACTTTGTTGAAAAAGAAATGCTCATCCTAAAGTTGATATTGGGACATAAAAGACCCCAGATAACCAAAGTAACTTGAAAAAGAACAAAGTTGAAGGACTCTGGCTTCTTGATTTCAAAACTTACTATAAAGTTACAATAGTCAAAACCTGAGGGATTGGCAAAAGGGTAGATATACAGACAAAAAGAGTAGAACAGAGTGCCTAAAAATAATGTTCACTAAATGTTCAAATGATTTTTGACAAGGGTGACAAGTGCATTCAACAGTGAAAAGAAGGTCTTTTCAACAAATGGTGCTGGAAAGACTAGATATTCACATGCAAAAGAATACTCTTAAATACACTAAGGAAAAAAAAACTCAAACGGATTAAATACTAAAATGCAAAAACGTAATCTACAAAATTCATAGAATAAAACGGGAAAAATTTTGAGATATTGATTTGATAATAATTTCTTGGATGTGACACAAAATCACAGGTAATGAAAGAGAAATATATTGGATTGCATAGGAAATTAATGTCCATACTAATTACCTGTTCTATTTCTTTTACTCTCTTCAAATATACAGTTAATGTAGTTAGTTATATGGAATGTTTTCTGAGATGTGTTTTTAAGTTTACATTAAGCTTTATTATTATGCAATTCCTATTGTCCTATCTAATTTGTTTTTTTTTATGTACATTGATGAGAATTGATGAGAATTCCATTTATTTATTTTAACTACAGGGTGATAATTCAGCTATTAACACACGTCTCTCTATAGCCCATAAGATGGATTTTTAAAAAAATTTTTCCAGTTTCTATCCTTTACAAAAAGTTATGCAATAAACATCCACAGGAAAGTTATCTACTCATATGTATAAATATTTATGTATGCCATATATCTGCAAATGTAAACTTGTTCACACAAAAAAGACATTTCAAGTCCTCTTAGATATTCTCTGACATACAGCATGATTATTGTACCCATTTATCCTCTCCCAACAGTGTATGAACATTTTCAGTTCCCCCAAATCTTCCCAATGCTTACTATACATTTTTTACTTTCTTTTAAACTATATTCATTTTTAACTGGTGCAAATTTGCATCTTAAGATGTTTCTTTTTCTGTGTTTTTGTGATTAGTAATGTGGTTGAATGTTTATTTTCTCTTCTAATTTTAGTTCATATAATTTGACATTTGTCTACTGAATGATTTTTTCAGGTTATACTTGGGTTTTCATACATAGTGTGTATTCTCTCCAGCCATATGAGACAACTATTTTAAAAGCCAATTGCTGATTCTTTAAAACGTTGAAAATAAATGTTCATTAAAAAGGCTTCAAATCTCTGGCTATTACTTTTCCAAATTTGATTCTGAAAATAACCATGCAGATATATTAGTTTTGCCCTCTTTCAGAGTATATTCGTCAAAATTCTACCACCAGTTCCTGGATGTGCAGAAATGGATTTGTTGTTGGTGTTCAAAATTACTGCCCTATAACTTGTTTTTATATAGGTTGATGGCAGTAGTTGGACGAATCTGAGTTGAGTTGTGGGAAGAAAATTACTTAGAGGTTACATGGATAAAGGTCTCTCCTATGGAGCAGAAGTAAATGATTCTATGTCAGTTGTTTAATGGTACTATCAGGCACACACCCTACCATCAATCCAGCTGTAATAGTTTGGAACTTAGTTACTTTTTTCATGCTCACTATGTTTGAAATACATAAACTTTTTCTTCAATGATGATTCCTACATATTTCAGATTCTTTTTCAATGCCCAGGTTTCAATGAACCAGATAAGCTATAACTTTAATAGTCATATCTCCATGACTTATTTGCCCTATGTGTATAATCTTAAACTTATAGAAAAAAAGCATAAGGATATTTATTTCATTAGTTTTTTTTAAACTTGAGTCATCTATAAAAGTTTTTTTTTAAAGATTTATTTATGCATACCAGCTGGGGTATAGGCCAGAGGTGTGGGGTGGTGAGAGGGTTCACCAGAGACAGAGTGGGGAGCAGCACAGGCAGATTGATGGAAATACACTGCTGAGGGGAGCAGCGGGCGAGGTAGGAGAGGACTGCCACGCCATGTGGGAATCTCCCCAGCCGGGCATTGAACTCATATTGCCGCTGCCAACAGCTCCACAGCACAACACTTAACCGCTGTGCCACCAGGAAGGCCCATCTATAAAAGTTTGTAAAGGAGTAAGTTCTCCTGTGTTTTTTTATTTTTCTTGACAAATCAGAACATCTCATTGCTAACACTTCTGGTGTTAAAGAAAATATTTTTATTAACAGTGAAACTTTTTAAAGATAGTAAAGAAGACTATTCATGACTTCAGAGGTAAGTATTGGGACCCTCGCGATAAGATTTTACATAGTGGAGAGATTAGACTGAACTTTCATGGGAACTTGTAGCCAAGGAAATAGGTGGAAATCAGTGAATGGAAAATTATTAAGAGGAAACAGGAATAAGGGGAATTCTGACTAAACTAATCTAACAGGACCCTTTTAAAGACAGGCCAGGGTGATCAGTTATCACTTGGGGAAGGGTGAAAGCTTAGGTACATGATTAGACAACAAGGATGATCCAGGGTGGAGTGTTTTGGGTAAAGTGACTTGGCAGAGTTCTTGCTAAACTTGCATTTTATAAGGAAACGCTTAGGTAGGCCTAAGAGAAGGCTTAGGAACTTGACTAAAGTTTGGTCAACCAAAGAATCTTATAATAGAAGTCAGATAGATGGAGACTTTTTCCCACACCAGGCAATTCTTTAGGACACTATTAGGAAAGACAATCCAAAGAACATGACAACTGAATTGCACCACCCTTTCGGTATGTATGTGTTCAATGTGTTCAATGTGCAAGTGCCACAAACTCAGATTTTTATGGAGACTTTATTACATGAGTATGAACAATTATTATTTCCATTGCCATTTCCATTTTCTCTCGTCTCTCTAGATAATGGGAAGTGGGGTGAAAGGCCCAGTCTTGGTATTTCTCATAACCAGTCCCCATTCTGTATACTACTAAAAGTCACCTTATTAAAACAAACAAACAAACAAAAAAAACATTCCTATCCTGTAAATTCCAGGTGATTAATACTCTGTGTAAGATGCTTCCATGAGGAAAATATAAGTGATTTGGGAGCTCTGTGTGAGGAACTGGAGGCAGAGAACAAGATACATATTTCTTATTATTCTACAATGATATAAAATTAATTTTGGGGATAATGCCTAAATAACTATAATATTATACTGCTTGGCAGAGAAAATCCTTTGTAAAATGGAAGGAAAATAGATCAAATATTAAACTGATAGAACACAATTTCTCAATTTTATCTGTTTTCCTAACACATAGGTAATACTTTGAAAAGAGAGTTCTTTTAAAACATTTACCAAGCAAATGTTATTTATCTTTCTGTGAAAATAAAATATAATATGTTGTTATTGTGGAGATTACATTTTTGTTTCTTTTTATAAGGTTGTGCTTAAGACATTATTTACAAGGACTTTTTCATCCTCAGTGGGGTGCTAGTCTTTTGCCTTCTCAGAGGAGACTCATTGTCACCATCATCTTCCTTGTTCCAGGTTTCCTACAAAAGTCACACTCAAACTGAGCTTGAGATCTGTCAGCCAGGAAGTCAGTGATCTCAGACAAAAGAGATAAGTGTTTCTGGAGTGTTCTGTGTGCTGTCAAACCCATACCAAATATTTCAGGGAATTAATATCCATAACTAAAATGTTGAGAAGAATTTGTCTTCCAACTTTAGCTTAACAGTCTTAAACTATTTTGTCTTTCACTCCCCATAGAGTTGTTGTGTAGTTTATAGGGTACACATTGCAGAGTTATCCACATAACTTTCCCACCATGCTTTTGAACATAACACAGCTGAAAGAAAAAAAGCATACACTGTTTCTTCTCATAAAGAGAAGAAATGTTCCATCATAAATAGAACAATTATAAAGGTAAGCTTTCCAATAAAACAGAAAGTAGAAGATGTCATAACCAGTATTATTTTGGCAACATGTGTTAAGAACTACATATATCCAAACTTGGTTTCTACTTTATTTACAGAGTTAGAGTTTTTACAACTCATCATTACAATTATTCATTTATTCCTGAATCTCAAAATAGGCTACTGAATCTTAAAACAGGCATTTGTTCAGTTCTTTTGTTGTGTTTTTCACTTATTGCATCACTGACTGTGTTTTGCAGTTACTTTTTACTAAGCATTATTTCTCTATGCTTGAGCTACATAATGATGAAGTCATCTATTGTCTTCCTTCAAAATCATATTGAAAAATATAATCAAATAGAATATCATACTGGGAATTATTTATCTAGTTATTTAATAATATCCATAATTTAAATGAATCTAAACATTCCATGTTCTTCGCAATTGAGCTTCAACATTTTCAGTATACAAAATAAGAAAATTAATATTTTTATTATAAAAATATTTTGTTTAATAAAGATTGGTATATCTTCCTATTGTATTTCTAAATTACAGGATACAAAATAAACAGCCAATAACGTGGATTGTATAGCTTTAGCATAAAAATTATTTAGATATGATTCAAATAGGTAATTCTTCAGTAAATTTAAAAGTGTAATTAAGAAGTCAAACATGCAAATTGATATAAGAATATGACATTTATTATTTACACCTAAATTTATATTTATTAACTTATCAATTTGTGTGAAGTTAGAGTATTAAATTAATTAGAAAGTAGTTTGTGGGAAGGTCTCTATTACTACCTTTTTTACAAAAATGCGAAACTTTCATAAAGGAAATCTATGAATTTAAGTTGCAATGTCTAGTATACAAAGTTAACCTACAAAAAAAGAATGCAAAATATCTTTAATTTTTTTTCATTAAAAATTTTTATTTATGGGCCTCCCTGGTGGCTCAGCAGTTGGGCGCTGCGCTGTGGAGCTGTTGGCAGCAGCGACGCTAGTTCTACGCCCAGCCGGGGAGATTCCCACATGGCGTGGCAGACCCCTCCTGCCTCGCCCACTGCTCCCCTCAGCAGTGTATTTCTGATCTGCCTGTTCTGCTCCCCACTCTGTCTCTGGTGAACCCTCTTGCCGCCCCACACCTCTGGCCTGTACCCCAGCTTGTATGTATAAATAAATAAATCTTTAAAAAAAATTATTCATGCTCATTCATTATATTTTTAGCAGATTCAAAACATTCAAACATTCAAAACACTTATCAAATTCAAAACAGTTTTATGTGAAAGCTCTATTTTTCCTCCTTATATAGTATTAATTTTCACAATTCAAATAAACACTATAACAAGTTCAACTAACAGAAACAGGTTCAGGTATAAATACAACTGAATCTTAGTAATCTTAGATTTAGGTCTCAAGGTCATGTACGTACAAAGAAAACTATCTTATTCTATGACTGACAAGTATGCAGTGTCCTGCAGGACAGGTTAGTGTGTTTTTGCACTGGGAGTTTAAGATATATGACAATTAAGGGGACAGTAAAATAGAGGTTGATTATTTCTTAAGTATAATACTCAAGATACTCAAGTTGAAAATTAATTTTTAACTATATTCAGAACTTTTTCCCCCATTATCATTATTGAATGGATTTAGCATTCCACCTTGAAATAGTTTAATAGTTTAAACTAATAATAAACTAAAATAGTTTAAATAGTTACCATATTATGCAGGTAATTTATACTATGTCAGCAGCTCCAAGAATAAAAAAATAAATAAAAAGATGCTACTGCTACCTGTTCAAAAATTAGAAGTTCCTGTTCTTTTCCCAGCAATTGATATTGACTGAATACTTGGTCACCTAGTAAGCAGATCCAGGAAGGCATGTTTACCCCTACTGGATAAATAACTTTTGGGGATGGTTCCCTGGTCCAAGGTATTGCAGTTCAGAGTTTTATGCTAGATCTCATATAAAGCTTTACATTCTTATGCTCTCATGAACTGCTCAGCTGTAGATGCTTCAGGGCTTGGACTATGTGGGGGATGGGGCTGTAAAACATGTGGTCATCTGTGTCTGGGAATTGTAAAATGTCAAAAGCATTTGATAGAAGAAGAGGCAGCTTTTCTTTGAAAATTAAGTTCTTTGAATACCATATTCCCTAGTCTTTAATAATGAATAGATGTAAGTGTGTTTTGTTGCCAACCATCACCTATATTTTAGAGGCTATAGGCCCAAATTTTTATGTCTACCCTCAACACAACATTCTCAAAGTACTTCCAGGGTCAACAGGAGATTTATTTCATCTACTCATAAAGAATTCTCACATGTCATCACTAAAAAAATAAGTAAAACTCAACTATGATATCTTCCTTGATACCACAATTTCTAGCTCTGTACCATAGCCCCCTGCCAAATGTCAGTGTGCTTTTATATGCTGCTGCCAATTCTGAAAACTGCCATCTTACTAGGAAGAGGAAGATCTTAGTAAGATCTCATTATTATATTCTCTTTGTTACATTCCAAACAGTGAAGTTTTTGCTCCAATGTTCTTACAAAGAGGGTTTAGGGAAACAGATCTTTTAATTTTATTTACAGCTTTCTATCTACATGGGATTAAAGTATGAATCAACTCAAAAGCTGAACATGGAGACAGTCCAAATGACATACAGCATGTCAGGCTGCGAATTGGCCGTTTATGAATGGATTGGCTTAAAAACAGAATGAGTAGCACACTGGCAAAAATTGGCACATCCTTCTCAAACCATTAGACTAATGGCTATTCCAGTCACATTGTTAATAATGTTCCTTATGAAAAATTAGAAGCACCAGGCTCATTTGCCCTGACACTATTAAAAGTTCACTCTACTTCTTGTAATTTTAAAAGATTATTTGAAAATGAAGTTTTTAAAAAGTTAAGTATACATTATTACATGCATAGTCTTAAGCATATGCTCATACAGATAGTATCTAATTACATTTAGCTTATTATTGATCTCCTACAAAAGGCAGAAATTCTAGTCTAAAGTAATCTAATTAAATGTATTTTTGTATGGGTTCACTCTGATATGGCAACATTTCTGGATACAAATGTTGAGAGGCACTGAGGCTGGCTCTAGATTATGCTAAACTGGCCAAAGGCCAACATGAAAGATATCATGGGAGTTAACCAAGGTTTCTTTGTCAAATCTGGTGCATTGGTTTTGTCAGCTAGCTATTCTATTTAAAATCAGGTTTGTCTCTTACTTTTCAAATTGTGAACTTCAGAGAAGCCTATTCTGCTGGAAATTTAGAAGGCCTATTGCCCATATACCTACTTACTTAATAAGCTTTTGTTGCCATTAATTGTTCCTGTACATTAGTTCTGGGGAGGACAAAGGCTCTACTGATTGTCATTTGTAAAGTTAGTAATGATTTAGTAAAGTTTAGTGGTGCTTCCTAGTTAGGAAGTGCTAAAAGAATTTTCTTGGGAGTTTGGGCAAGGAAATATATACTCTTTTTTTCATGTGATCTAGGTCACAACAATTCATTGTGCACTTGAGCTCAAATGGATAGCAACACCCGTATCTGTCATTTAATGCTGCCTCCACATCTGTCCAGTGAAGGTTTCTAAACTACTGGATCTGCTCCTATTGAAATTGTTGAAAACACTGACTCCTTTTTCACTTGGCTAATTTCATCCTCTGAACAAGAACCTAATTTCCATAAAAATTATGTGAATTTTAATTTCCTGAATAAACTCAAGATTTTGAATACTAAAGGAAAATCATATTTGAAATAATTGGTCTTGATTTTAGCCTATACAAAGGCTAAAAGATAAATGTCTGAAGGCTAAAAGATAATTGCTATATTTGAAATCACAAGACATAGGTTCCAACTCTGTACTAATGAACTGTTTGATTATAGAAATCCCTTTAATTCTCTAGAATTCAGTGAATTCATATGTAATAGCATTGGGCTGAGTCACTATTTTTTAAGTCAAAGTGTTCTTTGGAGTGGTAATTGTTTTAAATTATATTACAGTGATAATAGGAGAGAAGTTGGAAAAAAGTAGAGAAAAGGGAAGTTATTTTTTAAAAGATTTATTTATTTATGCACACAAGAGCTGGGGTATAGGCCAAAGGTGTGGGATTGAGAGGTTTTACCAGAGACAATGGGGAGCAGAACAGGAGAATTGACTGAAATGCACTGCTGAGGGGAGCAGCAGGCAAGACAGGAGAGGTATGCTCCACCAAGTGGGTTAGCTCCCTGGTTGGGGATTGAACTAGTGCTGCAGTGGCTGCTGATAACTTCATAGTGCTGAGACTTAACCCCTGCACCACCAGGGAGTCCCCAGAAAAGGGATGTTTTGCTCTGGTTGATTCACAGACCATAACTTGTGAAAATTTTGACCATATGATCTGTTCAATTTCCTATATGAGCAAATTTGAATTCGGTGCCATTTACAAAACATGATTAGTCTATCAATCCTAATAAGTAACATGAAGGTTTTTTATTGATTTCCCTCAAAAAGTCTTTAAAAAAATAGTTCTTTTTTCGTGAAAAAGAGCTCTTGAACGCATCAGCATTAAAATTTGTATAACTACAGAACAAAACTAAGTTCACATTGGTTGTTCACAATCATAATATCTTTGTTCTCCTAAACAATGCATCTTAGATAAATTGGTTAATATTAATAGCATAGTAGAGGTAATATGAAAGGACATTTTTGAAGAAACAGCATTCTTCACAGAAATAGAACAAAGTTGTTAAATTTATTTGGTATTACAAAAGACCACAAACAGCAAGATCAATCATGAGAAAAAAGAACAAAAATGGAGGTGTCAAACTTTCAAACTTCAAACTATGCTACAAAGCAATAGTCATCAAAATAGACAGAGAGATCAACAGAACAGAATTGAGAGCCCAGAAATAAAACCACATATATGTGTGTGTATATGTGTGTGTGTGTGTGCGCGCGCGCGTGTGCTCGCGCACGCGCGTTTCCACACACAACTAATTTACCATAAGGGAACCAGAGTATTCAATGGAGGAAGGAATGTTTCTTTGAAACATGGTATTGGGAAACTAGACATCTACATGCTAAAGAATGAAGCTAAACACTAGCTAATACCACACACACACACACGCACGCGTGCGCGCGCGTGCACACGCACAATAAATCTAAATGAATTAAAGTCTTTATGTAAGAACTGAAAGTGTAAAATACATAGACAAAACAAAGGGGATTCACCCTCACTATCAACCATTGAGATGTGTTTGTGGATTTAACTCTACCAGAAGGGGGAAAAAAGTAATAATAAAAATATGGGATTATATCAAACTAAGAATACTTCTGAACAGTAGAAGAAACTTGCATTAAAATGAAAATATATCCTACTGGAATAGGAGAAGATATTTGCAAATCATACATCCAACAAAGGGTAAATATTCAAAGTACATAAAGAACACATACAACTCAACAACAAAAAACCTAATAAAAAAAAATGGACAAAAGATTTGACTAGTCACTTTCCCAAAGACATACAGATGGCCGAAAGGCCCATGAAAAGATGCCCATCACTCTCACTACTAGGGAAATAAAAAATCAAAACATCTATTAAAATGCTATTGTTAAAAAGACAAGAAACAGGAAGTGTTTGAGAGAATATGGAGATATAGGAATGCTTGTACGCTATTTGGTGGATTGTGAATTGGTATCATTTTCGAAAGAAGTAAGGAGATTCCTCAAAAAAAAATAGAAATAGCCCCCCCCCCCCCCCCCCCCCCCCCCCCCCCCGGTGGCACAGTGGTTAAGCGCTGTGCTGTGGAGCTGTCGGCAGCAGCGACGCGAGTTCTATGCCCAGCCAGGGAGAATCCCACATGGTGTGGCAGACCTCTCCTGCCTCACCCGCTGCTCCCCTCAGCAGTGTATTTCTGATCTGCCTGTTCTGCTCCCCAATGTCTCTGGTGAACCCTCTCGCCGCTCCACGCCTCTGGCCTGTACCCCAGCTTGTATGTATAAATACAAATAAAATCTTAAAAAA